>PVQA01000665.1:0-273058 GCA_002980515.1 Fusarium burgessii | reverse complement strand
CCCCCTGGCCGCTGGGGCCTACCTACATATAACAGCCTTAAAAAGGGACTTGCTACTGGCAAGCGGTATTGAGGTACCTACGAGCTTTCTATACCTGTGTAATCTCATCACGAGTGATGATGACGGGTACCTCTCATCCGCCAACCAGCTGCACTGGCCTTCTGAGTGGCTAAGGAATAGAGGAGTGCAAGTAACCGGGCCCCTCCTGGATTAAAGCCTCCAGCATTACATTGGATATCAGAGAGATTGGCTATGTTTTGTATGTTGCTCGTACCCAGAGTTAAGAAGCGTTACGAGATGCTCCCATCGCTTATTCCTTGGAACTTCGATGCAACATGACTTCATCATAATTTAACACCAAAAAGACCTCAATATATCGAGCTTATCCGTGCTTGATATCCCGTATTTATAGAACAAGTGGATATAACTATAGAACGCAGCATTGCTCATATCATATAGCTTCAGCTGTCGAGGCAGCACCTACCTGTTGCCACTACAAATGCTGATGAATATCTGTATTAAAGTGATACAGTACACCAAGTACCGGGAAAAACATGTTTAGACATCCATTTCGCTCAATTCCAAGTCGAAAACGACTTCCTTCTACTACCTTGTTCCAAAGTGGAAGAATGAAAACAGCACGTCACTCTCCAGTAACAACAGCTCACTAAAGCCGCAGCCACAATGCAGAAACTGCCAGAACTCAGTGTCCATATGGCGTCGATGATAAGTTAAGGCTCAGGTAAGCCTCATATACATCCCAAATATCGACTATCTTATCAATCAAGTCGACCTGGCCCTGGTCGCAGAACCTATGTCATTATTTCCAGTTATAACTGAAGTGAAATACCACCCTAAGTCCAGTAAAGGCTTTACACCGGCCTCCAAGTACTTGGCGGTTATCCTGACTTTGAACATCGCGAATAACAGCTGAATGGGTTTCAATAGCTGGCCGAGACGGCGCAGTTGAAGTTGAAGCACAGGCTGAGAACAACATGAAAGGCCACCATATCTTTTCATAACAGAGCTGCGGGGCATACAGCAGGCTCGTGGTCCTACATGTGGATTATTGTACTTTTGCTGCCACTACAAACCATCAGAGACCGAGAGCTGCAAAAGTCTGACCAACGTTGGCATCCTTGAGGGGACTGTCACGCTCCAGACACAATGGCCAAGTCTCCAACGATGGGGAAGAAGCTGGCACCGGGGATGAGAACAGTATCAAAATCCAAAATCAGATCTTACTATTTAACCTGCTTGCCATTAGTATATTCCTTAATCCTAAGTGATAAAAATACTTAGGTAAGTTTAGGATAATTCTGGCCTCATCGCTATTCTTCTATCAAAGGTAAATAAAAGTTATCCATGCAAGAAACTCGAAGCTTTCTTCAGTAATGCCAGATTTTAATATTTGTTCTTGTTTCTTTACGAGACTGAGAGGCACATCTCATGCATGCAGAAGTCTAAGGTCCAGAACTGTCTCACAGATCATGTAATCTCTTTTTCAATATGCCGATTGGTCGTGACCATGAACCTAGATAAAAGTATAGGAAACAAGAAAAGAGGAAACACAATAAATACAATAAAGTCCCTTGAAATCCGTAGAGCATGCAACAACCCCGACGCTATGAATGGTCTCTCTTTTGACGTAAGACAAGCCCCAAAGTAACAACCAACAACTAGTATAGGATACAAAGCCACTCCGTATGGATGCAATGCTCATGCTTCGTGATAGATACAAAATGAAAATGAGAGATGGTTTTCTGTTTTTCAACAGGTGAGGCTTAACCAAAACAAATTCCAGTTCGAGTTTCCCCTTTTGAAGCTTTCTTGTACCCAGTCCGTGACGCCAATGATGATGTCAATGAGTAATAATATAAGCGATACCAAGAGCGAGATAAACAGATGTATTTCTCCTTATGGGCTTTCGAGAACAATGACCCAAGCACATGACTCGCGGCCACTCTATGGTCCGCGACTGCGCATCGCCCGGGTTGATCGATACTGTAATTTGGGAAGTTCCATCTCGACATCAATGCCCTCGTCAGCTTCCATGATATTTGGATCCACAGCCATGGGCGCCATAGGATCCGCTGCTAAAGTGGGTTCAGCAGCTTCTAGCTTTGCCGGCTCCAGCTTGTTCTCCTCCTTAGTAGGTGCCGGGCTGCCTTCTTTAAGGCCAACCGTCATGTCGCGACGCATACTAATGGGTCGTCGTGTGCGGACTTTGCCCATCTCGCCTGTTTCTTTGGCTAATTCGGGCTCTTCGCGCTCGACGCGTTCCATTTCGGTCTTGGCCATCTCGAGAACCTCACTTAGTCGTTTCTGCACCTTGTTGATCTCATCATTGCAGTCACCATCGCGAAGGAATTGGTGAGCACCGTGCTCGCACATGCTCTGCACGAATTCGAGGCCCTTGTCCAGCTTATCGTATACATCTGGCGGTTGGTCGCCAGCGCCAGGTCGAGCTATTGACATTGGGCCAAATCGTCTACTGCTCATGTACCGTAGTGAAGGGAGGGCGTCATCGTTATTGCCATCCTCTGACACGTCTTGCTCCGCAAGCTTCTTAATCTGGGCGACCCGTGCGGCCATCTTGGCCTTGCGCATCAGGTTTCGACTGGACGAGACGAACCTCACAAGATCGTCAAAGAAGCTCTGAACATAACTGTCGTAATATACAATGATCATGCTTCGAGTTCGATAGGCGGCTGGGGCGTCTTCATTGGACATCATTGACGGTGACTTAGGCTTCTTTCTCACCTGAGCTCGAGCTCGAGCTTGTGCGGCCTTGATGATCTCTTGTTGTTGACGGATGGAGGCAGGGCTTGGTATGTGTACCTTGGGTGCCTCGGGCTTGACTGGTGTCTGTACTGTGTTTTCGCCAGCGCCATCTTCGATGATGTCCTCGTTCGCTGGAGCCTCGGCATGGACTATTGGGGGGTCATCTTTAGGCTTGAGTGACTCAGTCGAGCCCTTGTTGCGAAGCGACTTTGTCTCTGCACTCTTACCCTCAGCGGCAGCAACAGCGGCCAGCTCGGCCTGGCGTCGGTCAATCTGGCCGCTGAGGTCGTCAAGTCGTTGCAACCAGTCCGGGACGTTATTGACAAGATTCTTAAGCGCATCCATAGCCATGTCGCGGAAATCTGTTTCTCGCGGTGGAGCCGTGTTGGCTGAAGGTATAGGGGTCAGGTGGTGTTCACCCGACTCCCTAACTGTCGGATTGAAGATTGGAAATATATGTTGGAGTTGAGGAGCTGCGTATGTGCAGGATCACGACGAACAAGTTGGAGGAATCTGAGCCGTATAGGGACCTGGTGGCAAAAAAATGGTAGTGTGATCGACAGCGTTTCGTATCTTGGATGGATCCAAGTCCAATTCGTGGGTATCAAATAGAATCGAAGTGAGAAATAATTGATGAAGCAAGCACCATAAAACTCGAGTGGGGACAGAGGTATAGAAATCGGATCGGTTCTTTGGTGATACTCGTATCAGTCCTCTTTTGTATCGTGATGGTCGTAATCGTCGTAGGCGTCGTTAGATGATACAAGGGCTTTCCCTGGACAAGAAAGGATAAAAAGGCAAGCAATGCGTCAATGCGACTTAGTATGAACTAGACGCCAGACAGAGTTAAAGAACTTGAAGCCAAATGCCCGAAGTTCGTGGAGAATAAAATGTGCTGTAGTTGCTTAAGATTAAAGAGCCAAGGCTGGTTGAAACGAAATGATTCGAGTTGGACTTGGTTTGATTCTGGCCTGGTCTGACACTTAATGGGTCCACTAAGATGGATCGAACCTGGTGATGGATGAATGTTGGTTGTGAAGAGAATAGAACCAACGGCTGAGGCCTCGGAGAAGAGAGAAGGATGTAGGTAAAACAAGGTTTGCTCTTCTGAGAAGTCCACTTCAGACGGTTCCTCAATTGATTGCTTACGTCTCGTATCGTGTCGTCTTGTCTCAACAAGGCAAGGGACTCGGCAGGTCGGAGGCTCAGGCTCTCTAGGGAATGAGTGACCGGGTGGGTAGTGGGAGTCCGGCGGGGGGTAATAGAAGCTAGAGAGCGCGGAAGACGGGAATTGAAGCGTTTTAGAGAGTCCGAGTAACGATGTATGGACCCGATCCGAACAGCCCTGTCTAGGGTTTTAGTCTTATCCGATCTTGCACTTCCAGTGGCCTTATAAGCTCTTGGGATTGGCTGAACGGTCTCTGGACGGGCGAGGGTAAGCCACAGTCCACAAATGACGGGGGATTTTGAGCTTGGCTCAGGTCGGTTAAGGGCTGAAATAGGCTGAGAGTTTGCTGTTTAGGGCGCGGGAGTTGGAACGATTTAAAGCCCGAAGCGGCAAAGGTGAGCAGCCAAGATAGAGGAGATGAGCCAAGGAGCCGAAAGTCAAGAAGAGATCGGCTGCGGTGGAAGAAGAGGAGGAAATAGGATGGGATGGTGTAGAAAAAGGAAGGAAGAAGATGAAGGGAGAGACAGACAATTAGAGATGCAAAGTGATAGCCTAAGCCTGGTACGTAGCCCAATGAACGAAAAAGAGAATAAGATGCAGAGGGGGGTCAGTGTCAGAGGGAGGGGAGCAGAACAAGCATGAACATGGATGGTATGGGTATGGGATGACATGCAAGCGAAAAGGCGGGATGGGGATGGCGAGAGATTTTATTACAGTAGCAGGAGAGAATGCAGATGCAGATGCAATGCATATTGGCATTGCATGGTTCAAGGCCAAGCAAGGTCACTGCAATGGAAGAGAAGGGTAAACAGAGCGAACGAGCGTACGAGCGTACGAGCGTACGAGCTGATAGAGACAGGGTGTTTCTCTAAGGGGGGCTAGGGGCGTGTAGAATACAATCCCTTACCTCCAACACCAACAGGCGTGTACCTCTCAGGAACTCTTTCGCACACTGCATATTACATACAAAATGCATGTAACCACTCGTACTACACCCTTGAACATTAAAGAGCACAGCAGAATAAAGGCACAATGAGAGGGGAGTTTTGGCAAAGATGAGATGGGAAAAGATTCTTCCATTACAGGGGTTGTCGGAGGATGGACATACGGCGGCTGGGCGGTTGGAATTACGCCCGCGGCGGCACGGTACAGGCCTGGCTCTTTACAGTGCCTTGGCTAAGGATGGGAAGAACAGGTTAGGTAGAACATGCAAGTAATCATGAGGTGTCATTGTTGATACACTGACAACTGTACCTGTGACAATTTGAGATAATCGTGTTGCCATGCATTAAACGTGACCGACGAGCTGAACTCTAAAAAGGCCATTACGGAAACAATCAACTAGAAAACTTAACAAGGGCCCTTGCGAGGTGATCGGATGCAATAAGATATGCCACTGGGGTCACCTTGGGGCGAGTGTGGGATATGCGGGATGGTACGCAACCAAATGCATTGAGGAGAGAAATGTGACTGACGTTTTAAGGGTCAGATTTCGTTCAATTGGGCTGAACTAATTGTGCGTCTAGTTGTTTGTGGTTTGGTGTTGAATTTGACACAAATCTGTCAATGGATCTCGCTTTGTGCTTTGACATTTATGAGGAGATCATCAAAGAATGAGAACGATCTATAGCAGGCAATAACTTCCATGGTCAGCCAACTTACCAATAACTTCAATATTATCACGCAACTTCTCGTTGCTGATACTGTGTTGGAGGAATAGCGTACTCGTAAATGGGAATCCTCCCCAGTGGGGATCTGTGGAGTGAGTGGTTCAGTAGAACACGCTTCGAGGTGGCAGAAAAATGGCTGGTCTGGCCAAAGGGGTTCAAAGGTTAGTATTGTGCAATTTCAATAGATATCATATAAGGAAGGTTTACAAAGTTCTATCATCTTTATATATTTTATAGCCTCTATCTAACTCATAAAGCCTTTCACAACCCTTAATAAACCTCTCCTGCACAGACAAGCTCATGCAAAAGTCAATTCGCAAGGATTCAATTCATACGGTGCTGTACCTATCGCAGTGTTGAAAAAGGGCAAACTAACAGGAGTTTCCTCTTCCAATTACCACAGCGGATACTCCTGTTCACCCAACAAGCTATCATGATATGACATGACAACTTGTCATGTTGCACAAATCCTTCAGGAGCAGAAGTAGAAACAAATAAACGCACCGCTCTTCCCGTCGATCGTATCTCGCCTTGTCAAACCTTCGGCCCGCTACTCATGGCTCTTCTATCACCATATCCGCAAGACATTCCCTCGTGCCGAACCTTTGGTGACGGAAAGGAGAATAACACGGAGGTTGTTGAACATCGCCCTCGAAGCCTAAATCGGGAGATTCTTGCGCTTGTAGGACATTGCAATGGATCTGCGTGAATGCCGTGCTTGTTTGCATACCAAACCTCCCGAAGCCAGTTTCACTTATTTCTCATTCTCATTCCCATGATATGATGATTGTTCGATTCGATCTGAAGCTTGTCGGCCAACACGTATGTAATCTGATGTCGAGTTCAAAAATTTTGCTTTTTGTATAACCAACGTTCAGCCGCTGAACCCTTGACGAACTTAGATCCCTGCACCTCACCCTTGCACACTTTTCCTTCTTTGATTGATTGCTCTAAAACTTCAAGTTGGACGAGATTGTTGGCACATGATGTTTAGAGAGGGTTTGCCAGGCACGGACTGATATGTATTATGATAGGCATAGTCAAAAGCTAACTTGATGAATATGGATATATACTCTACTGTTGTTAATGGCACGTTGTATGACCCTAATCCAACACTTTTCTGTTGGTGCATCCGTTGTCATCATGGTTTTGCTGGCTTCGAATACTAGCGTGGTATGTACCTCATCCTAGAAAATATAAGGAAGCAAATTCCACGTTTCCTCCGTTTCAAATCCATGGCAAGCAGGGACTCATCAACGATGCATCATAGATTATCACTTACTTAGTTTCTTCTAGACAACGGAAAAAATTCTGTATCTGGTTTCTCATCAAAAATCCTTGTCCTACCCTCCCATGCACGATCTTCCTCTGAAACGACCTACCTACAGAGGAAGGTGAAGAAACACAACACCGCACTTCTCGTCGTTGGTACCACAAGAGCATAAACTGAATATCGCATGGCTACCGCTTCGCTGCAATTCCTATATTAGGTAGTGTCACAACATGCGGAAACTATCTATCAGCCTTGTTCCTCATGAACTTGTCAGTGTGCTGCATGACGATACTTGTTGTTAGTGGCACTGTATCCTTACTTGACGATCGTCTTCAAGGAAGACAGGGTTTATCGATCTGCGCCCTTGAAATGCCCACAATTCCACTTGAATTATCTCAAGGGTTTATGATCTGACGGACATTACAATTTTTATGAGGTATTCTGATACCTCTGCCAGACCTCAAATCCATGAGCTGCTCAAGAGAAACGTGTTGGTTCTTATTTCTGTGGTTAAAGACAAGTGTAACCCAGAACTGCTGATAGTCAAACCGGGTTTTCAACTTCTAAAGAGGCTGTGTCCTCGCCGCGTGTTCATGTCCAACGGCTAAAGGACAACTCAACACGCAGCCAGGCCAAAGGGATCATCTCGCATAAAAGTGCATATCAACGTCGCATCAGCAACTCGTAACATGACAATAAATAACAAAGTTTATATGATCGACTGTTGATTGTTCCCTAAAATAGTTCTGCAGCCGATAGTTCGCCAAAATTGCCTAGTGAGAGAAAAGCCAAGCTGTCACGGCAGTTCAAACCATTCTTGTCTTTGTCCGATTCGTACCTTTTTTCCTTTTCGGTTCTTTTTCTCTTTTCTTGATCGGCTTCGCTTGGCTTCGCTTCCGCGATGCTAGCTCAACGGTCAACTAAGCTCAGTTTTGCGCCCGGGCATGAAAGATATCCATAGTGGTTTACAGACGCCTCCCGTCTCGATACCTTTCTCATTTCGAAACGTGCGTTCTATCAGCATCCGGCACTTCTGAAGCGAGGACACGCAGCATGCTATTTCCTGATCAACGGATTCTCGACCGAACAGATCGGCAAGGTTTTGCGGGTTGCAGGCGTCGACAATCCATCACCTGACTAGGCTTGACTCTGTTGGCTAAAGTTCCATATCCTTGGACAAAGCAATTTGCCCTGTTTACTCTTCAGCAGAGCAGGGCTTTCAGCCAACAAGTGCCGTGTCGACACGAGTCAAAATGTCTCATCATAGTCGTCAATAATAAAGAACCCCAGTTTCTTAAGAACGTTGGTAAATGATCCACAGGGATGAAAAGGTCTAGAACTTGGCTAGACGCTCGGCTCAGAACGAACACAAACAGAATTCCCTATGCCTTCCTTTCGCTATCTCAGCGGTGTGGACGTTAATAAATCGGTCGTCTCTTGCAGTTCCGAGGTTGCACCCAGAAACATGAAGGATCGCCAACAGCCCTAATCCGTCAACTCGCAGCAGTGTGTCATTCCAGTCACAGCTTCAAGCTCGGATATCCATTACTTAAGACGCAACTACAGATAGCAAATGGTTTAGCCTGCCAAAGATCGACGAATAGTGCCCGTTGGCATTGTGCTTTGACTTTGACTTATCTTGTCTCAATATCTCTTGAAGATCGGCTCGCTCCGCTTTGACGACGCACGAAAAACGGCCAGAACGGTCAAAAGGGGGCTTGAGACAGTGTAAACCCTGTGCTTGATGACGATAATATTACAGGGTTTGCGTCTTGCAGATTGAGATGGGAGAATAGAGAAACAGGCACTGAGACAGTTACTGAGACATACATCGCAGATCCAGTGCAATTATGAGACCTGGCTAAGCTGTTTTCGACCTCTTTATTAGTGCCGCAGGGGTTTTAAACTGAATGAAACATTTTGATGTTGATTGTCCAAGGCATCAACTTGTATTGACCAACATTCACTACAATCGCCAAAAGTCATCCATGCACACCGATGGCTCGAACAAGGAACTGTTCCCTTCTCTTCTTCTCTCTATTTCCAATTAGTCTCCCTTCCTCCTCGGAACAGGTCCGAATAATCCTTGCAGCCATCAAAGTATGTTGGCTGTTAGGTATTATTTGTTGGTCCTGAACTTCTTGACGAAGGCCAAGGAACTCATCATCAATAAATGGTGTGTGCCAAGCTACACAACCAGGCACAGTATTCTGCGAAGACCTCACGTGCCATGTTGATCCAATGCGGCCGCCGCTCTTTGAATTGTGCTACTCGCCAATTACCAGCAAGCTAGCCAAGCTACATTCTCTTTCTTTTTTACTGCGTCGTTGGATTGTTTGCTTAAGCTATTTCTTTTTGTCTGCCGATTTGCTAGTTCTCAGCTGAAAAAGGCCCCTTGCATCGGTTCTCTGGCAGGACGATAACTAATGTGTCTTAGTATGGAATGTTGAGATGCACGTCGGCCGTTTACCTTGTTCGAGAAAGCAGATGAGACCGAGGAACGAGCTCAACCTCGAATAAACAATTGAGTTCAACCCACAGGCCATCGGAATCCACGACCCCTCACGAAGTGGAGTCGTTAGTTATTAGTCGTGTAGATCATGGTCTTCTAGACTGGTCCATTAATGACAACTGTTGATTGAACCTTGGACAATTTTGATTAGAGCTAGCCATGATACGTAGAGAACAAGGCGAAACTTTCCGAATTGATATAGTTACCGACTATACTAAGCATAGACCGCACATCACAGCGCTTATCACATAGTGATGATGGCCTCAGGAGTGATAACAGTCCAACCAATTCTCAACATTCAATGACTTGCTTATCTCGGTTTCAGCAATTAAGCTCAATTGGGCAAGTAACGTAGTACAATGCCATTTCTTGGCCGCATGTGTCTGTTTTTCATTATTTTCATTCTATTTCAAGGCAAGAACACTCCGAACTCGACCTTCAATGGTCTTGATTAATGCGGAATACCAACAATGAGAGTTTAATGACTTATCGTAGACAGGGATAAGGTCGTACAACTACTGATCATTATCACATGAACACCACTGATAGAGCCTTGAAACAAATGGTAATAACAGCGTGAGTTAAGAATCGGCAGACGAAGTTATTTATACCCAACCACCGAGGCCGTTATAGGACATGCAATTGGGCGGAATATTGTCCTCAAGCTACGATGTGCAGCATAATATACCTGAATGAATCGATCTATAGCATATTACTGTACACATTGCTGCAAACTTCCATATCTATATGTTGAGTTATGATACTACCTGACGTGATTGAACCCACTGGAAAGACATTCGTAGTAGTCATATAGATGCAGACCTCAAGGAGGTTGCCTCGAGATTTCTGGATATCCATGGAGATTAGGTCCCAGGGTTCCTGTTTCGACGAACTTCAAGATAGATACAGCAGTTTTGAGACGGATAATGCATGATCACAACATGAGGCAGTCCTCATTGCTGCGTTAAGGTGCTGGGTGTAGGGATGGGAACGATGGTCCGATGAGAATGGTTCTTGAGCAGAGGGAGGCAGATATTCCAATGGTAATTCTGGCTGCTTCCATTGAAGATGATGCAGGGAGCTCTCGAATTCGTCAAAAGTTAGTAAAACAGGATCAATATTCCGTTAAGGCTTGTATTTAGTCACTGCTACGGAAATAAAATTAGCATGGCTGAACGATGAGCTCATTAGCAAAGAACCAGAGTTTGTTTTCAGCCTCACAGTCTAAAGTTAGTCTGCCAAGATCTCAGCCCAGGTTTCAGGGTCACGATGGCTTCAATAACGACTGTGCCATGCTCATAGGAACAAACATTGTCACCTTATTCATAGCCGTAGGAGATCTTCAGTACAGCCAATGCTCTTCGATTTTGTGCATACACAATTGGCAGATGTATTATCTCCGGCCAGAGTCATCAAGAGCGGCGCATAGGTTTTTTACGCGTTCATGGCAGGGAAGGGCGTAAGGGCGGCCGCTCGATGGACGTTGAGGCTCGGGCTATACAGTATTCGGCAGATGTTCGTGGGGGCCGAAATTACGGTATCGATCACTCAGCACATTGATCAAAACAATCTGCCAGTTAACAAAGCCAAGATACTTCAGCCTATATGATTTTGATGATGTGTTGATGCCTCTAAAAGAGGCACATACAATCTCTCCTTGCCGTACGAAAGTGCCGACATAAAATCTTACAACTAGCATTACAACTCAACACCATCCAAAACCATCCAAGGGCTCAGATGTCAGCACTATAGTGACCATAGGCGGACAGAACACCTCGGTAGTTAACTTCAAGCTCTATTGAGCCTCGCTCTACGACCCCAGTTTCTTCCAGATCAAGCTTTCGACAGCTTTTGCTTCCTTTAGGGTTTCCAAGGGGTGTCATGCCTTACAGGAAAGTTCGCCGAACTATCGGCCAGCTTCAAATGCTAAACCAATACAGGACAGGTCTCATCCTCCCCGGATCGGTCCCGTGTGTTACCCGTCCATTAGCGTGGGCGTGGCCTGACCTGAGGGGTGAATCGCTCCGCTCATACATCCAGATACAGTGATTGTCAGAAGGGAACTCACCAGAAACACGAGCTTGTTGTTAACTTTGTTAGGCCAAGCTGTTTGAATCCACTTGGTTATCGTGTCGTACCATGCCTCGGTTTCCGTTTGACATATGGAGATTTAAGTGCATGGCCGCCAACACCTTATATAACCGACTTTATACGGAATTAACATGTGTCGAGATTATCTAACGTTACGCACGTGTGTTTGCATACCATGAGACGATATCTACACTCGCCTAACCTTTACTCTAGCCTTACGTAGTTCAAGTCGCGTTGTAAGCGCCCAACCAGGTGCGGGCCGTCTCCTCCAAAGCTTGGCTTGCATCTACAACCCTTGCCCTGCTGTGCATATTCGGAGGTTACACTCAAGCAAAACTCTTTCGCCAACGGAGGCGGACCAACTCTACAAAACTTGGTCGAAACTAGAAATCGCCGCGATCAAGATGCGCATTTCAAGGATCGGAAGAGACTCTATTTATGGTTGTGAGTTATATTATCATGGTGTGGATAGGACAGACACCTGCTAGCTAAAATAATACCCCGTAGCTCCCCCAGCCTCTCCCGCAATTTGACGGAGTACTTCTGTTGTGAGGAACAGGGGTTGAAACACGCACTTTTACAGATGCGGAACTAGATGCGGAAATACATTTAGAGAGTTGCAGTTGAGTTACAATCTCGCCAAGTTGCATACTTGAACCGCCAATACTGCTCTGACTGCTTGATACTTAACGCATGAGACAGTATATGAGGTCCGTTCCATCTAGAGAACAATACCCATTGCATCTGCTCTCAGCAAGACAGAGCGGAAATGTAATCATAACAACTGAGACATGCTTCCGCGAGCGCCTATAGGCGAGTCAACAGCCAGTGAGAAAGCCCATTAGATATTATCGTAGATTGCTTTATGCATCTTTCTAGAACAGTCACTCCCGTGCCCAACCTCTCTTATTACGACCCCCGATTATAAGATCACCCACTGCTTGATGCTTTCGAACAATCAGGATCAGACATGTTGAGTTACCTTAGCTCTGCATCTGCCTTGCATGGCCGGCTGACGTATGTACGAACGGCTGCACGAGCAATTCTCTTCACCGCATCGTTCGTATAAACAACTCCATTTTGAATACAAGAGTGGGAAATGATGTGTAATGTCTCATTCCACATAGCCGTAGTTGATAGGAACTCCGGTCCCTGACTGGCATTACGCGGCGACTATCCGTAGCTTGCTAGATGAACTCGATTGATCGGATCGCAGATCTTTTGGTCTTACGGGTCTCGTGTTGTCTTCCTGCTGGTGGAGTAAGATATTCCTATCATGTATTCTGACACAGTTTCGTAGCGATGATCACTTACGTGCATACACATTGAACTAGGCTCCGGTTCAAAGCCCGTGGCGTCTAATCCTTTAAGATAGACACTCGTGTTTGAGCACAGTTTTGCCTACATTCTTCGAAGAATGGCTGGCACGGTCGTACGGTGTTGATGTAACGGAAATTGCTGGGCAGTATGCGATTTATGTTAGAGTATTATGACACGATAATGACTCGTCGTATGCTTTAACCTCAGCATGTCTCACAAGGATTACAGGGCTATGGAATACGATCCGGTATCAAAGCATAGGAAAACTATAGTCGAGAGTAAATGCAGAACGTTTGGCATGAGGTGTCAATGAGGCAATGTTCGCGATCTTATGTCGAGCTTGGACATGTCGGTCACTTGGCGAATAGGACTCATGATATGCCAAATGATACTGGCAGCATCCAACCATCGGCTGAAGGCGAGAATCCCGGGGTCTTGACCCAGAAGTTACTGGATGTGTCATATTGGCAAAGAGGATATACCGCGGGTCTAGGGCTCGGTCAAAATGTTTACTCCATCGTGTATAAGGCTCAGAATGTTGACATTATATACAATTAGTTGATGCCTGGAGTTTCGTGCCTTCAAGTGGTGTTGTCAGTTCTCGTGGTTTTGTTGGGTTATGAAACCATCTAGCCAATACCCCCATGAGACAATGAGAAATACAACCCCCATTAGTTCTAGGAGAATTTAGAAGTAAACAACAAGAAAACTCCCTTTCCAATAGCTCGATATTAGAGTCTTTTCAGCCCCGAACTGGATTGTTGAATGAAAGGCGAGAATTTGGGTCAGTTAGCTTACACACTTGCTGTACTCCAGATGCTATGTAGGCAACAATCCATCACAGAGTTTGACCCGGAGCTTCTAATGACCCAGTATCTTATACTTGTTCCAAATATCGTGCGAGTTTGATGGTCAAATATGCGTTTTCCGAACTTCAAGTGTTGTGTTGGGCGAGATACTGACAATAAATCTTGAACTGCAACTATCGCATTAACTGATAATACTCGGGATACAAAAAAAAAAAAAAAAAAGCAAGGCAGAGTACTTTACATCTTCTTTTTTTATTGTAATAGTTCATTTGCTACGTAGTGAACGTAGTGAAGGTGTTACATGTCCAGTAGCAGTGAACCACCCTATCCAATGTCACGAACATGCCTGATAGCAAGCCCATTATAACCCATGAAACCTACGTCGAATTTCTACCACGCATTATAACAATACACTAGTACTTCTTTCCTCAGAGCCTCGCGCCTTAAGCTTCTTGTGAGAAACTTGTTCGGGTCACGACAACAGAGTAATCGAGCTTCTCGTGTCGCCCAGCTCCTACGTCACACTCTACTCATCGATTAATCGTACCGAGACCGCATAATTCCCTTAGATACGTCAATACCTGAAATCTCTATACTGCCTATGCCTTTTCATTATATACCATGACCCGCAGCATTGAATCATTTCGTCAGCACGGTCATGGAGTCAGTAGCAACTGTACCCCGAGCGAAAATGAATTACATTCTAACTTGTATAAACAGCCAATTTCTGCAAGATCCTTTTTCAAACCTTTCTCCTCGAGTGCTTATTCAATGGTTTCGTTAAGATGATAACATCACTTTGATAGGATAATCATGCTTAAGGTGAAGACCAAGAGCAGAGACAACGGATACATAAAATATCGTATCAGCAGATACAACTTCTTAGTGTTGAGTAACTTATTCACTCATAATCTTTCTCATCGGAATAATGTGTGTTCTGCCTTGGTTTCTGTCACTTTATTGAGGCCTTCGCGCGTGTCACCTGGCAAGCACCCTTCTCTCTAGTAAGTGATGGTCTTGAGCTGGTACTGCCACATTACTTACGATGTATCAAATGACTAATTTCACGTTACACAAACTTATTGGCTTTCGTGTAATGGCTCTACTGCGGTCTTTCCAAGTCAACTCGAGGCACATGGGTGGACAATGCGCATGAGCTTGTCAGAACTGCGAAGTGTTCTACTTCAGTTACTCATCTAAACTAGGTCGAACCGAGTTTTCCTTAACGTGCTGGTCCAAATAATATGTCTGGTACTTGACAAAGTGCGCGTTGTTCTAAAAGCTCATATTATGTGTTGTGATGAATGAAGCAACCTAAAGTCAAACGGCACACGCCATTCTTCCAAGGTTAGCAGGTTGGAAAGTGTGATACTTTATGTAACTAGTATTGCATCAGTAATGAACTTCTCCACTTCTGCACTTTCATGAGTCTAGATATTATCATACTGCAACTGACAAGCGACTTACACTACGCAGGAATATAAAGGTTCTGAGAACAACACTCCTAATGCTACACTGTTAATCTATGACTGCTTATACACTTGTGGATTTCATATTCTTTTCCTTCCCGACTCGATGATGAGCGACATAACTAGATTTATACAATCTCGGGATTGCAGAAGGCTCTTTTCTCTGTGTAGTAGACCCCCCTCTTCTACTAACAGTTCTAGTGTCAAGTTGGGACAAACTGGGATCGATTCAATGAGCCTTTCTACTAATCTAACTGATAGCATCTTGATTAGAGGATCCCGATAGATTGGAGTTCCTCCGGCTCACTCATTATTCACGAGTCTAATCTAGTCCTTATTTATTTCTCTTTGTATGTGGCGGCGCGATGTCTGCCCTTCTTATCGGTGTGCAATTTCAAGGCCATAATTCGGTCTTGACCCAAGAGCCATCCTTCAGCTGATAGTTCCATCTCCTACCGTCCTCGGGATCACTCAGATCAACTTGGTCCACCTCCTCCGGTACAATAACTACAACACGAAAATTCTTTCTTGCAATTTCGTCATCTAGGTCTTCAACCTTCTGCCCGAGTCCAAGTCCAGGATCAGGCTTTTTATCTCGCTTTGTTCCAGGTGGAGGATTTCGGAAGGATCCTCGCATGCCGGGGCTCAGATTGCCGAAATGCGCAGTGATCTCCTTGCCCCAGTTCCAGGCACCCGAGTCGTCACTGTTCTTGAGGCGCATATGCTTTTCTATCTCTTGCCTGACGTGTGAGGCTGATGGGTCATCGATATCTTGGCCAAGAAGATATGCCCGGCCGCGTAGACGCCACTGAGTCTTGGTCTCTACAACCCAAAAGACAGATTCGACAAGTCCGCCGCCACCAGACTGGGGGACATTCTCTCCATCTTTCGATAGCTCGGGAATCTTTTCCATGCGAGCATCGGTAGTGATGGTGATAAGGTCGCTCTCGTAGAGGGCGGGGTTTAGCGGTGCCTGGTTCTTGGGGTTGACGGGTAGCTCGGCCCATGTGCCTCGATACACAACGGTACGAGAACGAGGACTAACTGCAGAGCCATCGTGGTGAAGAGTACTGAGCATGAAAGTTGAGGAGTCCATCTTGCTAACATGAGATAGAAAAGCTGAGCGCCATGGCGCTGCTGGTGTCGGGCGGTTTACAGACATTGTGTGCTGAAGATGGCTGAAGATCTGAGTTGTTCGCTGAATGAAACGAGATACAGGTCTCATTGGCAGTGGGTGTTGAGATTTATCATGAGCACCTTGTCGCTGGTCCTGGTAGCCGTGAGGTTCTTCTAAGTGAGGCTGATTAATGATGAGGTCGTCAAACCCCACTTCAACGTTCAGCATCATAGGTCAATGATCGGGATATTGATCTATGAGTCATGACGACATCAGTTGAGCCAGGAGCATCTATCAACAGTAAAAAACAAAATACCGAACACCTTGGTTATCTACCCTAGGTCCACTGCCGCAGCAAGCTCATATGTATAGGGTAACTATTTAGACAAACCATCACCAGGATTCAGAGGGTTTGTAATGGTCTAGTCAGGGCTGAGCCAACAATCAATGATCCACCTACATATCCAGAATATTTCCGCCCTCGGGTCATCCTCCTGAGATCGATTTTCAAACCCGCAGTATCACCATTAGGTGTTATAGTGTTAAGCTTGGTCTTTCTCACTGCAACGTAACGCACAGCCAATGTGCGTTATGAGGTTGACGACTAGTCATGGGAAATACAATTGAAGACGGTTAATGACTCTCCTAAGCTCGCTTGACCTTGTCTCATTCTGCAACGCAAGACTAATTAGCTCATTGACTTAATTTAGCACAGACAGTCATCACAATTGAACAAGAACTGTTGGCATTCCACGTATTGAATCCGGCCAAGAACCATCGACTCTAATTGCTAGAAAAAAGAGGTATCGCCAAATGTAAGATAGGCAGGAAATATGACGAGGCAGCCGCTTAAAATCAAGGGCCAATGCTGGGATAGAACGTTGTCACTTGCTGCAGGGTATACTCATCCATTACAGAAATGACATTGCGTACGTCATTAACTCCGCCTTAGATTGGTCAATGAAGTTCTCTCTGAATGTTCCAGACCCATCCGGGGTCCGGGGCCTGAAGGAGGCTAGTAACGGAGGCTGGTAGAGGGAGCGGCTATACCAGCGGAAGTTGGCGGCGCGTACAGGGGGTCTGTTACGAAACCACGAATTGCCGTCGTTGCTATCGTAATGTAGGGAGACAATTTTGAATGAGTTGGGGTGTGATCGACCAACAAAATGACGCTCGATATTGTCCCCCTCGTACCTTAGCCACTATTGTCTCGTGTCTGGTGCATTGGGGGAAGGAATGTAGTGCATCGGGGGACTCCGGGGGAGCGATAGAGAGAAAGGGATCGACATCGCTTCTCTCAAATTTTCTCGAAGCTTGCCTGGTACGTAAGTTGATGTATTGATGCATTGATGCACAGTAGCGCAACTGCCAACTGCCGCTACATTCTTTGTGACCAGACAAGACGTCATGAGCCGTCGAGAAGAGTCCAAGGGGGATTTAGAGTTGGGGGTAGGCATTCGATGGAACGCGGCACACAAGAAAGGGAAGATCAAGGAAGTCTTCGTATGTTCCGTTCCGTTTCCGTTAACAGGGGCGCAGTTGATATTGAGTTTAACTATCAACGACTGGGATCCCTCCGGCAGCTCTGGTAGGTCAGCTCTAGCGGAGAAACTTGGAGATGGTCGTCTCAGGCACGCAGATCGACTAGGACTTGTCGGAGCGACGTAGTTCCTCAAGGCGGTCGACCAGAAGACTTGGCTTTGAACCAAAGCCGCTGGCGCCCGACTTTACCAGGGTGCCGGACTGTTGGGATCGGGTTGGTCTTGCTTCTGCGACGATCGTTTTCAGATGCGGCCCATTACCACCCAGACTTATCACGATTCCTTGTCAGTCGTGTAATTCAGGTTCAGCATTACATTTAAATCAACGTCGCTTTTCAAGTACCGGCTGACCCACTGGTTTGATATATGAGCTGATGTGAGAGATTTCAAATGAATTCTTCCGATAGTTGCACCAACGAAGCATGTTTCGTTCTCTCGGTGTCCTTTCGGTTGTATCTGATTGCGCAGCACTTTTCGCCTATAATTAATGACCGTATTTCTACCCTGGTATGGCATTTCGATTAAGTCTGTGTGCATGTCTCACTGTGAAATGTTTTGAATTACCTTAGTCAAAGCTAGAGAGGCGCTCAACCAGGTGGAGATGACCATGACTTGGTCACGACCTTTTTAGCAAAAAGACCCTGGGCCTGGGCCAGCCATATTTCATGTTAGAATCCAATGGTGACATTTTTTCGACGACCTTAACACAAAGATTGGAAGAAAACATGAGAACAAGTTGGTGGGCTCCATATACAGATCTGTGCTTTTTTTTATGTCAGGTCCATGAATCGAGCCACGACGTACGTGCTAGTTGACTGTCGGCACTTGGACGAGGCCTTCAACCACCAGCGGAGTTCTCGGTCGATCCGTGCACCGTTTAGCTCTTGATAGTCACGGAGTACCTCTTGAAGGGGTACCTGACCGAGCCTAGAGGGGAAAAAAGGAGGCTGAAAGTGAAAGGCCTCGCTTGAAGAGTGGGATGGTTGATTCTTGTTTCGAAGCGAGGTGGGAGAGACCAAGTAGATCAGGCGGAGATGTAAGAGAATGAGAGAAACCTGGACTCATAACCTGATGTTATTTACCCCTTTGTATCGAGTAATGCAGCCTAGGAATAAGTTTTGACGGAACATGGCTGCGGGCTAGTTGCATTAGGGGAGTTCGGTAGTTTCCCATTGGCACTAAGTATTGGGCGTCAACCATTTGCTGCAATCATTCGCACCTGTCAGAACTTATTTCGATTTGCATCGATATTTGTAGATCTGGCGTCCAATGGTTCTTCTTCTTGGCGATCGTGTTAAGTCAGTAAAACGCCAGAGTCTCACTGAGTCTTAATGTATGAGAAGCCAAGGAAAAAAACAGAATGAAGCTAAAATTCGGTATATATCTATTGTTCGTGATGGTCTTGACTTCGACAATGCGTAGGGTGTCGTCTGAGTAAGTATGGTCTGAGTCGAAGAACGAATGGATACCCCTAGAAGGGTCTACCATCGATCCGACGGGTGTACGCGAAAAAAATACATGTAAGAAGAAGAAAAATAGCCGCGATTTAAGAGATGGATGGACGAAATTTGTTATTATCCTTGGCCTTGGGCATGTATGGACGACAAAAAACCACGCGCCAGCGGGCGCAACTTCCGTAACTAACGCTTATAACTGCCATTAGAGGCATGGTAAGTTAGGGGTCTCCCGGTGGAAAGGTACCTACAGTACTAGTAAATGCACATTACAGAGTGCTGTTGCCATTCCGACTTTGTTGCTTGCTCCGCCCCCGCCTTTTTTTTCAGGCCCAGGGCATCACTCCTCTTATTTTTGACTCTTTTTCCTCACTTTGTCCCATTTCGCAATTCCCTTTTCTTTTCCGGGGTCTCTCTCTTTTTTCGGTTCCATCTCGACCTTGTTATTCCCTTGGATTGATCCTTCACGTTTCAGAAGCTCTTTTACGCTCTGGCCATACCAAAACGGATACAGCGTTTGCTCTTCACTATATCCGTTGCTACCTTTGCCAACCGTCGCTTCACTTGGCCTACCGTTATCGCTATTCTAATGCTTTTATACTGCTTAGGGTTAACAAACTCTCTGCTGTCCGTTTGCTTTACCCCAGCTACTGCCGCTGCCGCTACCGCTACCGCTGCCCTGCCGCGGCTGCCCATATCCGGCCGTTATTTCCAGCGCCGCCCACTGCCAACAGCCGAGTTCCGGCGACATAAAATCATTCCCGCGCCAGTTTAAATCAGCAAGTCGTATCAGTTAAGATTCCAGTCATTATTCCCGGGGTCTTCCGTCTAAACCTAAATTATCCCCAGAGCTATCAGAGCTTCAGCTCCAGGGACAGACAGCTAAAGCTCCAGTCCCAGCTCCAGCTCTGGATCCAATCGAACTTCTTTTTGGTCCAGGTAAATCCCAGATCTCAGCCCCAGTTTCTTTCAGATCCAGCTCCCACTCTGCAACGTCCAATTGACGCGCCTGTAATACCCTCAAGAAAAGCGCTCATTCACTGGACCGAATATTTTGGTGAGCTTTGCATTATCATCAATGGATCTTTCACAGCGGGCGCTTCCGCGTCACACTCACCACCAACCGCCACCTCTCTCAAACCCTTCGCCTTCCCTTCTGCCGGCTCAACACTCTATGTCTACGTATAGTCCTGGTCCCGTTGCCTCACATCCAACTCTTCCTCTTCCCGGAACTCACCCGCCATCCTCAACATTGACGCCAGGATCGGCTTCAACATCCCCTGCATCCATAACCCATCGCTTGCCTTCAGCATCAGCTTCGACAACCTCGAGGCATCCTACTGGCGATTATCTCCCTGATGCGGATGACCAAGACGCGTCGACGCCTGTGGATGGAGAGGAGCCTCCAAAGAAGAAGCAAAAGCGCAACAAGCCGACTCTTTCATGCCATGAATGTGTCGAGCGCAAGACCAAGGTGCGACATTTTTTGCGTATGCAATTCATTTTCTCATGTTGTGTCGTGTTGTCTGCATCACATCTCGGTCATCGCTACTTATGTTTCCCCATATAAGATGAGCCCACTTTATCCCGACATTCTGGCTTAGCATGGGATTTGATCATCTCAAATTGTCTGAGCATGATCAAACAATGCCTTCGCTTTCCTTTTGTTTTATAAGAATGAGCATGGTCGGCTGGATAACTTACTGACACCATTCAAAGTGTGATAGAGGTCGACCTCATTGTCTTGCCTGTAAGTGCACCCGCAGCTTGTCGTTGATTTTATACTAACCTCAGGCAGGCATAAAACGACAAACTGAATGCCGATATGCACATGTTGCCAACCTTCTCGAGTATGATGCCTCCTGATGAAGCAAATGTTTGTTCTGATTTGACAATCAAGTAGGGAGACCACCAGATCCGCCTCCAATGGCCGCCGTATGACGAAACCCCCAAAGAAGAAGTCCAGCTCCAGTGGAAAGTCCCCCATTCCAAATATTGCAGATAGAGGCATGTCAAATGATCCCAGGGCAACCTCGCGCGGCGCTGTTGCGCTTTCTATTGGCCTTCTATCCAACGTACCTTACTCTTTGCCTTCTGCAAGCAATGTTTTTGGTATTGGATCCGAGCACCCCTTCGCCAACTACTGGACTTGTGAAGGGGGCTTGCTCGAGGTTATCTCAGTGCTTCCAGACAAAATCCAAGCCGATATACTACTCAGCCGCTACTTCGAATGCGTTGATCCTGTGTATCCTATGATACATCGCCAGACATTCTATGCGGACTACGAACACTTCTGGCAATTAAACCAGCAAGAAAAGAACGATACAGATCCATCCTTTGTTGCATTGATCTTTGTCATGCTAGCCTTGGGCACCCAATTTGTGACATCGACAACATCTTCCCAAGAACGAAAGCAGACAGCAGAGTTCTATGCTTCGGCTAGCAACCAGTCTCTGCGTATTGCTTCGTATCTCAGCAGTGCATCGTTACGTTCAATCCAGGCCATGGTCTTATTGGTTTACTTCCTGATCAACGACAACCATGCATCCGATGGGTGGGCGTTCGCAGGTATTTTGATACGGCAAGCTTATGCTATGGGTCTACATAGAGATCCAAATACTGGTGAGTGGCTGTTGTTCATGTATAGCTTTCCTTGTACTGATTGATTAGTAACCCCTAATGCTACCCTGTTCGAAAAGCAGCAGCGTCGCAAGCTTTGGCAAGCGGTCCTTCTTCAAGATACCTTCCTAACTGTCTTACTCTCCTTGCCACCCTCCGCGACACATACGGATGTTTCCGTGGAAGATCTCCTAGACGATGGCTCGTCGATTGCAAATAGTGACCCCACAGATACGGCATACATCCGAGGCTCATGGACTCTGGCCAACTTGGTTCAGGAGACGATATGCTCACCAAGATCGTTAGACCTGCCAATTTGCACCACAGCAAGACATAAGTCGAAGTTGATTGCTGACTTCCGAGCTGTTTACCGGTCGTTCCCTGATGTCTTCCGGTCCTGGGACCCTGACAGCATCACGGCGCTGGCGAAAACCAATAAGAGGGTGGTTCGTCAGACTCTGTTCCTGACGAGCAATTACTTTCATAACCTGATGCTTGTTCATGCTTCCGAGAGCCCTGATGTTCCTGTCAATGTCCGTGGGACCCTGGAGGCAGCACACGACGCCATCACAGCCTTCTTCCTTCTCTTCACCCTTCTTGAGATAGAAGCACGTGTTTGGTGGGTATTCAATCATCGAGCTTTCTTGGAAGCGCTGTGTATTGGGAATGTCCTGAAGGAGGCTGCTCGAGAACCAGGCGGTGCAGATATGATGGCAAGGGATCCTCTCCTTGTCAGGGCGAAAGCTGATATCAGTAAGTATCCACGTTTTGTTGTCTCTGGCCTCCCGCTAACTTGTTATAAGCACGCATGATCCAAATCATGCAGGTTATGGGCGAAGACTCTGAAGTGGCGAGGACTCGAGTGCAGGTTTTGAGTGACTTTCTAGCATGATTGAAGCAAAAGTCTGCTGTATAAAAGTGTTCTGGTTGACGATTGAATGAGAAGTGAGGCATTGCAAGGGGTAGCATTGGCCCAGTATGTCAGCAAATATCCAGCATGGCATGTGTACATATCGATAGCCATATTGTTTGATATCCAGGCCGCGAGATCTTGTTCTTTTTTAGAAGATGATAGAATTCAGCACAACATATACATCTTCAAAGGAGTATCGCAATGCTGATTCGGTGTAAGGTACTCTTACGTTTGTTTGAAATTCTTGGGGAACATGTCTAATGAATGAATGATTCAAGCTGTCAGTACCAATCACTCAGAAGGAGAAAGTGTAGGGCAATAGTCTATGAGACGCCTCGAGAAAATTGAAGGCATTGTTAGGTTCAAATATTGCCAAGACATTCAAGGCAAGAGAATTGCCGATGCCGTTATGCCCCACCCACGACACAAAAGACTCGGCCGGGGCTGAAGGATGGACTCGTCAGCTCGTGGCTTATCATTGGCCACTCAATTGTAGTGTGGGTTGGCTGCTTGCGTTGCCTGACCCTTTCAAGATAAGGCCATCAGCCAGGCTAGACTCAACAGGGCTTCAGAACTGTTTCAGTGCTTAAGCTATCGTGCGCTACAGGGCTTTACAGGGCCTGTTTGGGGAGGCATCCGCGTGGCCAGGCTCCCACATCCCGTCTAGTCGCGTGGGACTTTTTCGCTCTCATTTCCACGGCATGGCATCACCTCGACCCAGCTCGTCTCGTATTTGCTCTTAATTCGTTTTTCCCTTCTTTGAATTGTCAACCTTTCCTCTCTTGTTTCATTTTCGTATTGTTCTGCCTTAAGCTTCTTTGTAGCGCGGCTGCCTACCTTATATCCCCGGCTCTGTCGTGTAAGAGGGGTTTTGCAGTGGAAGCTGCTCACACACAAGAGATACTCTCTACGTTGATACCTCACTATGCGTGGCCTTGTTCAGGCCGCCGTGGTGCTAGCACCGACGCTGGTGTTGGCTCATGGACCTCACCATCCTCCTCCTCTCATGGGATATCTGCCTACAGCTCTCGACGTCACTCCCTCAGCCTTTGTCACAGTCAAGCTCCCCCTGAGCGAATCCGAATCGTATCCTCTAGTCCGTTTATGAAACCTTCTTACAACATCAAGTAGACTAACATGTAATAGACACTACGATTCGACGTGGAGGAGTCAGAGGAAGTCTGCGGCCCCGCCAGTATCACCCTCAATGGCGAACCCCTCAAGCAAGACGCCAAGGGTCGCGGTGTCGGATCTTTCCTCGTCAACAATGAGACCACTATCTCAGCAGATTGGGATTTCGAATGCATCGGCCCCAAGGAATTCCCCTTCGGCCAGTCAATGCACTTCAACGTAAAGGCTCTCGACGACATGGCCCTCACTGAGGAGACCTCCTTTTGGATGACCTTTAAGCAAACCGCACCAGTTCGAATCTCCGATGTTGGCAACGCCGCCTATGTCTGGAGTTTGTCCATGCCCTTTAGCAAGGACAAGGATACCTCTTCTGATGACAAATCTGCCTCTAAGTCGCCTCCCATCTGGGAGTATCCCGACCGCGATTTCCAGGATCCGGAGGAGGAGCTTCAGGTTGAGCTCATGGAGTTGAATGATTTGCACAAGCAGATTCTTCAGCTTGAGGAGCTTGTCAAGGAGAGAGAGGCATCTGTTGCTAAGAAATTGGGCAAGCAGTATCCTCCTCCTCCCCCTTCGACTATGAAGAAGATCAAGCAGTGTGATGGTGTTCAGTGTGTTCTGCACACTGTTGGTGAGGAGATGCGACACTCAGCCCACAGATTCTACGATAGCATCTTTGGACCTCCTCCCCCTCATGGGCCACACGGTCCTCATCACGGCCCTCATCATGGGAATGGAACTCACCGCGGACCCCATCCTCCCCATCACGGACCTCCACCTCCACCTTTTCCCTTCCCTGGAGGCCACCCTCCTCCTCCTATGTGTGCTCCTTGCGCCTGCGATCCTCATCATGGCAACCCTCCTCCTCCCCCTCACCACGGAGGCAGGCCTCACAAGCCTCATCACGACAAGCCTGACCATGGCCCCGAGGGTTTCCGCACTGAGGAACATGAGGGTCACCATCCCCCACCTGTAAGTCTAATACCTCCATCAGAAAAGGAGCTCATTTGGCTAACCGCTCTTCAGCCTCCTCACCATCCCATCATTGTGATTCTTGGAATCGTGACCATCGCTCTCGCTCTTTTCTGTGCTATCTCTATCGCCTACATCCACCGTCGTGTAGCACGCCTCAGCCCTGAGGCTCGTCGTGCCATCCGCCGGGCTTTCCGCCAAACCCGTGATGAGCGCCGCAAGAACTCTGCACTCAAAGCTGCTTACCGTGCTTTTGTCACTCGATGGATCGAGAACGAGGACGAGGAAAAGGAGGCTATGCTCAGCGGTGAGCGACGCCGACGATCATCTTCCTGCAGCAGCGTGACCATGGAAGAGGAGATTGCTTCGTTCCGTGAGGCTGCCCATATGGTTGAGGGTATCGTTGCTGCTGAGGAAGGTCACCACAACCATTCTCGTTCTTACAGCTGCGCTGCTAGTCCTCCCGTTCCTCCTCGTTCATCACACCACACTACTGCCACAGCATACCCTGGCTTCATAGAGACTGATGAGAGCCTCCCAGCCTACGATGATGATGAGCGTGACTCATCGGTCGTGGCAGATGGATGTCGATACACTCCTGGCAGCTCCGATTATACCCCTTCCACCTCGGGATCCAATGCCAGTGATGTTCTGGGTGATACCAAGAACTAAACCCGACTCAATGACTTTGGGCATGAATGATTTCCTTTGCATATGCTATGATACACCAAATTTCCTTACTTCGAACTTTATACGCATCAGCTGTGGGATATCGAGAATTTTATTTTCTAGTCGACGCTCTCACTTAGTAAAAGCTACAGCAATCTAATACCACAACCTGAAATATGACTATAATGCGCTTCTATGCTTCTATCCGTGATCTATTTTGCTGGTGCTCATCTACGCATGCTTGTCTTATGTTGGTCGCCCAAAGATGAACTCTTCATAATTCTTCGCAATTCTCATGACGCCTTCCTCAAGGTCCCAGCCCTTGACTTCACAGACACGTCGGTACATGTCTTCCAATGCACTATCCATGGGTTCACCTGCAATGTGAAGATCACTCTCCACCAGGATGCTTTCATCAGGTAGAGCACGCAGCACCTCGTCGGTCTTAATCCGGCTAGCATCAGTGCTAAGATTGACAGCTGTTGATAATGAGACAAAGATACGAGCTGGGATGGCTCGATGGAGATACTGCCTCAATACTTCGACACTGGCGCTGAATGAGTGCAGACATATCCGTGGAGGGTATGGCTTCTCACTGTCGTCATCATCCTCGTCCGAAAAATCCTCAGCACCCTTTGCTACAAGACGGCGCTTTCGTCGTGTTACAACCTCCCGCTCATGGCCCTTCCAAGTTGCCGCTAGGGTCTCGTGCAAGACACCGTGAGCTTGCACGCCATGCACACTTACGGGTCTGCGAGTTTTTGCAGCGAGACAAAGCTGTGCGGCAAGGATGTCACGCTGATGCTCTATTCTTACCCGATAAGGGCTGAGATGACGACCCTCTCGGCCCCCTGGAGTGAGTGTTGAATCTCTTTCCGCATGTTCAGATGGCTGCCAAGGTTCTGGGAGACGAAAAGCCTTATCAAGGCCAATCTCACCAACAAGAGCATGGTGGCTAGCAGATAGACGGGATTCAGTTGCTTTTAAAAATGAGCTTACAGAAACGGGGGTCGGAAGAGAGGCAACGAATTCCGATGAGGGCTGCGGCTGTAGGACGGTAGCATAATGGGCTTGTTTGGCGGCATGGTCAGGCTCGGAGCCGGAGGTGGGCCGATACGTCGGAGTTTCGGCCGAGTCGTCGTAGAGAAGATGGGAAAACCAGGGATGCCAGCCAAAAGATGGAACGACACATGCGTCTATTGCTTCAGAGTTATCTTGAAAGATTGATTGGAGGCCCAGGTTGGAATGTTTGTTGGCGACATCTGCAACGAGATCCTGATCCTGGGCTCGTGTTGCCATAATGGTCAAAGCAGATGCACGCATGGATGGAATGTCGGTTATCGAAGCCATTGTATCTGTTGGATGGCAGTGAGCGTCACATATTGGCAAATGCCAAGGGAAAGGCGGTTGGTCGGTTGTCGACTCTGGCCAGAGCTGTTGTGGCTCATCGTAGTTGTGGGTGTGTTGGCACATGTTGGTGTTTGGTTATCTGATAATGATAGAGCCAAAGAGAAATCAAGATAAGAGTGCTTAATTGACACTGTAGATTCAGTTCCCTTTGGAATTGGTATGTGTAAGATTGTCTATCATCAATAGTTATCGATGTTCTATAAGGCACATTTGAGTGATGTCAGCGGGGGAAGCTGATGTGGATCATGATGGGGCGTTATCGAGAGGCTCCAAGTGGGGCTAACTCATGATGTCGGTCGATACAGTACGAACATGAATATTCAGTTGATCCGGTGTATATTTAGGTTGATTCTAGATGAATTTATGAGGCTGAGTTTTAACTTTTTGATTATAGCTGCCTCGGCTTAAGGTAGTGCACTCATGTGATGTGTGTGATTGAGGTTGGTTATCAATGGGCTTGAGTGGCTGTAAGGCAGAAGCTGTGTTGGGCAGTTTAGTACAACAGCCGATTCCGGGGTCCTTCTGTGTTGCAGTCGATCATCGTTGAGCGTAGATACTCGGAAGTTTAATGTACCTTAGACTATCCAATCTCTTGATATATCAGCATTATGATAAGGATTCTGGGGCTATGAAAAGCTCATCATGATGTGCAGTCATGCATGATCGTTGTATTCCACCACTGACGTTGCTTTCGCTGCGAAGTCTAACAGGTATCATTGACCCTCCTTGTGTCAACATGAAGCTTCCTCTTACCTCTTGCTATCACTTGCATCGCTTCCTGGTGCAGGTTTCCCCGCACGCTCCTTCCCCGTGGCTTACTCCGTTGCTGTACGACAGCCACCTCAGACACCATAAAATGGGCAAGTGCAGCATGCAAACCGACCTGAGCCAACCAGGCCAAGCCTTTCACATGTGATTGCCTCCTCTGGCAGTGCAATCCTCCTCACCTCAGACCTCCATCTTTTTCCCTTTACCTTGTGCCTCTCCTCTTTTCTTCCCATCTCCCGAGATACATATAATTACGACTTACTTCTTTGCTTCAGCTACAGCTTGATTGCAACCCTGTAGAGTCGCATTCACCGTACACCGACGCTACATTCTCGCCGGTTCAAGCACCTAACCCCTCCGCGGTGCACCTTTCTAGCTCCCCGGAAACAATCTATCCTATCACGGCTTTGGGCGATGTCGACGAATATTTCGTCCTAGAGCGGCATTCGTCCATTCTATGTACATATCGGCACTCTACATCAACTAGGCGCGCCCTTCTTCTGGTTCTCTTTCCTTCATTTCCAGACCTTCTTTTTCATTATATCCCGTGCCTCAACTCAGCCTCCATCTGTGACCACTAATTCCAGTGTCGGCAATCTCCACGTCTTCAAACAGCATTCTTCGAAGCTGGTGTGGTCATGTGCTGCTAGTCTTGTTCTGTAACACCATCGATATGGCGCTCCTCAACCCTGTATACGCTTTCGTCGTGCCCTTCCTGTTTGTCGTCACTGTTCCTCTTGCGGTCTTCGCTGGTATCACAACTACTATCGCCTTTTCTGTTCTCATCCTCAGAGTGTTGGCTGTGTATCTTGACGTTGCTCTCTCCTTCGTTCCTCATTACTTGGGCGGACGTAAGATTCGACCTTACCACCCGAATAATTATCATCCTCACCACCAACTTCTCGAACCCTCCACCCCTGCAGCGTTCTATACAAACCCAGCGCCTGCTTCTACTGGTTCAACAGCATTTGAATCTTCTTTGAGACGTCGTCGACATCGAAGAAGCTCTAGTGCCCTGTCCACAGCAGGCACTACAACTCCAATCAGCGAAAAGGGACTTGGCTTACTGCCAAGCATTGGTCCAGAACGAGATTTCGAAGGCGTAGGCGGCTGGCGGTTGGGTGGTGATGATGAAACATGGACTACCATAAACTCACGACTCGAATTACCCGACAAGCAACACCATGGGCGTAATCATCACCGTTCCCCGTCTGGTGGACCCACGACACCTGGAGAGGGCGGATACCTCATGATGAAGGGTCGCAACCGAAGCCCAGGAGCCAAACGCACATTAGCATCTCCTAATAGTTCCCGTACCAGAACCCCTTCAGGCCCTCGGGTTGCTTTTACAAATAAGTCATTCATTGACAGCTACTTCCCAAGTCTCAAAACTTCACCAAAAGGACTGAAAAAACTCCCCACCCAGGGTGTCGTTGATGTATAGGAACAATTACAATCCTATACTATCGTGTAAACTATTTTAACGATCTAATGAAAGGCTGTGGTTAAGAGGGTAAATGGAACGGGATAAAAAGTGTCACAACTCAACGGTAATATGGGGTTCCGTTGGCGTTTGAGCGAGAAATTGTCAAATCTGAGTTCACTTGATTATGCAAAATAAAAGATAGCAATGTCATCTTCAAAGAAAAAGACAAGAGCGAATTCCAATCCGCCATTGCTTATATAACAACTGACGCAATCTTTGCAATATCCTATTCCTGGTATCTGTAACGCCTCCAACGCCAACCCAGCGTAAATCCATTATCATAATATTGGTCGACCAAAAACCATCTTCTTAGAGAGTTTGCCAGAAGTAGTTTGCATAAAAGAATCTTGAGAATTTTTTGTCCATGTTGACAACATGGACATCGCCCTTGCGATCATTCCGAATGACGGCCTTGGACCACTCGCCATCCCTCTCATCTCTCTCAATGTCGATACCCAGGCTACGATATACCTTGAGCCTCAGGAGAACCTCATCATCAACAGGGTCTCTGCGTCGAGCATTGGCTGCCGCATCGCCCTCCACGCCCTGAAGTTCTAGTTCGCGCAGGCGAGCTTTGAGGTCGGCGGCCGTTAGAGCAAGACGCTCAGCTTCGGTTTCAGCGTCAGCTGCGGCTTTCGCGGTTCGGAATTTCAGTGTGTCCAGACGTGCAATGTTCGAGGCGTGATCGGCGGACGAGTGCGATGCAACTAGGTCATCGTGGCGCGATGTGTGAGTGGCAAGCTGACGAGAAAGTTTCTTGAGCGATGACTCTGCTTCGCGGACGCGGAGGTCGCGAGCTTGTTGGAGTGTCGAAAGCGATTCTGTAACGCGGGAGACGGCGAGTTTGTCTGGCGCGATATTGAAGTTTTGAATGGTATGGTGAATGAGCTGGGTTTGTTAGCTGAGATAAAGGGGTTCAAGAGATAGGGACCTACAGTTGCGGGTTCTTCGGAGAGCAACATCTTTGCGACTAATCTCAAGTATTTAACTCAGAAGAAGAAAGAAGAAATTTGTGTTATGACAGTTGTGAAACGCAATTCCGCTACAGTCTTAAACGGTGATGATGATGAAGTTGGTGTTTTGCCAACGCATCTCCGTTTTGGGCTAAACACGTTTTCGTCGTCACGACGACAATCAGAGCTATCAGCTACCACCCTTACCACTTTTATCCGAGCTTTCTCCGCCAACGCCGCACAGCGTCATCGGGCCCGCCACAGCAGGCAAAGGTGAAGCCGAAAAGAGCTACCTCTGAATAACACGTGCAACATTCGTTACGTTTGCTATTCCACCTCGAAAGCCTCTTGATCCTGACGTAGATAATTGATACCGAGCCCTAGACTCATTCTATAAAGAATACACCTTTACTTCCTTTGTCCTCGAGGACTTGTTCTCTCAAAATGGTTACCGAACTACCATGTGAGTTTTAAACTGCATGACGATATTCCAGGCCGTACTGATACCCTCGCTAGATGCGCTCGATGCCGAGACGTCAGTTCTTTATTCTTAAGATGTGACGAGTTCCATGTCCTAACTGACGGCAACAGACCACTAAATGCCTCTGAGCTTAATGTGCTAAAAGCACAATATGAGCGTGAGGGTGAGATGGTTGGCATTCAGACCAAGTTCAACTACGCCTGGGTAGACCTCCCACATCTTGACTTTTGATCTATTCCACTGACTCTCGGCCAGGGCCTCGTCAAGTCTAACCAGCGAAACGACCAGCAACTCGGCGTGCGTCTTCTCTCGGATATTTTCCGCATCTCCCCCGAACGTCGTCGCGAATGCCTCTACTACCTCGCCCTCGGCAACTATAAGCTCGGCAACTACGGTGAAGCGCGTCGATACAACGATCTTCTTCTTGACAAGGAGCCTGCCAACCTTCAGGCATCCAACCTGCGCCAACTGATTGATGACAAGGTTGCCCGCGAGGGACTAATGGGTGTTGCTATCCTTAGCGGCGTCGGTGTTGCAGCGGGTGTTGTGGGAGCATTTATTCTGAGGAATGCCAGGAAGAGGTAGAGGATGGTATGTTTGAGGAGGAATACCTGCAGGAAACATATATTGCATGGGCGGTTTCGGGAACACTATACTCACTCTTCGCTATAACCTTTGGATTGGGCCCTATTGGAGTCTTGACATTATGAGATATGCTTGTACTACATAAAATGAAGCGACCCGTATTATATAAGTTTACCTTTGTTCATTTTACAATTGCAACTTAAGGTAGAGGATGACTAGATCTGTTATCAGACAATCACACTCAGCAGAATGCGACAATTTTCACTCGTCAACGTCACGGATTCAAGTGTTGGAACAAAGGGGTCTAGACAAATAAAACAATGTTAAGGAAACCAAAATCAAGCCAGCTAAGAAACAAACCAAAGAGACGACGCATCACCATCTAAGGAATATCATCCGTCGAGAAATAACTCAGCACCATTTTCTCAACAAAAGTATGACTAAAATACAACAAGCTGCAGCTCGACAACCCCCTAGACATCACCCGTGTGATCCTGTCTGATATTATCCATGACTGAGGCACCATTTAGCCCGAAGGAAAAGGAAAGGGTATCCGAAGGCACAGTATGCGAGCAGGGCAACAAGGTAGTGTGGATAAGGGCTCAAGGAGCCAGCATGTCTCCCTAAAGAATGTGGCGAACCAGATGCATATAACACATTAGCATCTTCAACGTCTCTCCCAGCGAGAAGCGTTCAGATTGAAACACCTTTCGCCAGTTACCCTGCTGTTCTTCTCTCCAAAAAGTATTCTCATGTAAAGATTAGAGGTGAGACCAACAGGTTCTCAGGTTTGGTTTGACTCAAAGCATGGTCTGAGAAAAACGCTTGCCAGTAACTGTAGCCATACCGAGACTCCTGCAAAGCCATATAGTCTGCATCTCCCATCTTGCATGACTATTCTTCATAAATGACTTTTGTTCTGTCTCCGTACGACAATCATTCCATGTGGCGTATGTGATGTGATGTGATGTGATTAGGAGACAATGTTTTGTTTCTTAATTAAAAAAAGGTGAGAGAAAGAGGTGACAAAGAAACGAGAATCGAATACAACGAAGGGCGTCGAGCTGGTATTGTATGGGCATCATGGGTACTCAGACATGGATAATGAAGGAGAGAAAGAATCCGCAAGTCGTGAAAAGGCTGGAAGTTTAGCGAAGAGAGAAACCCTTTCGCTTGCCTTCCTTCTCTAGTGGTCGTCCGCTCTCGACGCGCTGCTTCTTGTCTTCGAGCTCTAGTCGTTGGCGGTCGAGTTGCTCCTTCATCTCCTTGTGGCGGGCGTACAGTTCCTCTTCGGATTGCTTGAGTTTGCTCTCCTTTTCTGCTACCTTCTGTTGGAAGACCATCTTCATCTCGGCCTCCATCTTGGCTAGCTTCTGCTCGTGCAGAGCACGCTCCTCTTCCTGCTTGACAGCAGGGTTGACCTCTTTGAAAACACTGGGGTCTTGCGACACACCCATGGCGAGCAGCTTGTCGGTACGGTAGTTCTCGTAGAGTTGGTTGTTGGTGTGCTCCTTGAGCTCCTCCATATGTGTTCTGATGAGCATTTGTCGAAGCTTGACGAAGTCGCAGTGCTCCTCGTTATCGACCTCGATAATGCCCCAGGGATAGGCACGACCACGAATCTTGCGACCATCGGCGCTTGTGATCTCGTTGTTAGCACCAACAACAGCGAAGGGAACCTTGGACATGATCTCGTTGTTCTCAGCAATCGTCTCCTCATCATCAAGCTCGTATCGGGGGCCCTCAAAGATCTGGATGCCATGGTGCTTGATGTCGGCGAGAATCTTAATCGGTTAGTAACTGAGCGGAAGCTGGTATTCGAGAAACTTACTCGGGACTTGAAGGCAGCAATCTCCTCGTCGGTAAGGGTATCAGCCTTGGCGATGACGGGGATCAGGTTGACCTTGGTATGAAGTCGGCGCATGACCTCAATATCAAGAGGCTTGAGGGAGTGACCGGTGGGTTGGATGAAGAAAACACATGCGTGAATACGGTTGTCAACAATGTTCATACGGTTGACCTTGTTCTCAGCATCCAGGTAAGAATCGAATCGCTGCTCGATGTTGTCGACGATAGGGCGCCAAGACTCATCGTTGTTGACGAAATCACCGAAGCCGGGAGTATCAACAACAGTGAGGCGGAGACGAACACCAGCCTCCTCGATGTCGGCGCTGATGGACTGAATAGTAACAGTCTTGGGAATAATGTCGAGGCTAGGTCCCTTGCGCTCCTTGGGGGGGTACAGGGAGGTGTTGAAGAGAGTGTTGACCAGAGTAGACTTGCCCAAGCCAGACTCACCTAAAGTACGATTAGTCAGGTCCATTTCTTCCCAGCACCTCTGTACTTACCAACAACCATCACGTTGAAGTTGAATCCCTTGCGAACACTCTTTCGGTGCCATTGGTTGGGAAGGTTGGCAAAACCGACATAGCCAGTAAGCTTTCTTCGGACAATGTTTCTGTTGTCAGCCGTGGGAGGAGGCTGAGACGGAACTACACGACAGTTAGCGGAGGAGCAGATACGCCCAGGTCAAAGTCTAAAATACCATTAGCGGGCGAGGCGGAAGGGGCCAACGCCGGAGATTCGCTGCCAGGAGAAGCTATTAAGAAATGTGTTAGTGAGCGTTGCAGTTATTGAGACTGAATATTATGCTGTTAAGGTAGAAACACAAGGAGGAGCCTGACTCGGTGAATATTCCGAACTTGTGTTTCGAGGATTCCTCTGGAAAGAAGCCTCGCTTGTCAGGTCATTGAAATTGGGTTTCGCAGGATATGTACGCTCATCTGCAGTTGGCCTATCTATTACAGAATCGAGATATAGCTCATCGAATGACATTGGCTGCATGGGGCTTAATGTCGGCGGGTCTTGGATATCAACGTCGAGCATACTGCGATAGTGGCGTACAGTCGAGGGTCGAGGGGAGGAAGGAGGAGATGATATTGTATCATCTTGGCTCAATGGAAGACTGATGGTTCTTTTGGAATCCCGCGATGCCTTTGGCGATGATTCGGCGATAGCTGGGGTTGCCATGAAGAGAAGACTTCGGTCAAAATGCACACTGCGAGTGCGAGCCTTGACGTGCTGTACCAGGTCGAATGTCATGATTGAGTTTCAGGGGCCGAAAGTGTTGATTCTCAACGAGGAATGCTGTCAGGACCAAAAAAGGGGGCTAATAAGATAGACCCAAGAAATTGTAGATGATTGAGAAACGAATGTCGTCGAGCTTATCGGAAATCGATGGATTGCACGAGATGAGTATCGAGATTCTGTCAAGCTCCCAAAGAACCAGACCATTATCGTGCTCGAGTTTGGAGGCTCCTTCCATGGCTTCCACATGGCGCTTGTGCCATGTGGTCTGACACGCGCGTGTATAAAAAGAAAGTGTCATCTTACCCATATTGAATTATCAAGAACGGTCGAGTTTGTAAAGGCTCGTAGGAAAGTGCGAGTTTCTGAGTTGAAGGTTGATGGTTAGCTACGTCAGGGGAAAGGCCAGCTAGCTATACGAGCTTGGTGGAGTGGTCCCGAGATAACGAGAAAGGCCAAACGACAACTGTGAATCTCCAGGCAACAGGCGCAATGTGACAATGTGACAATGAGTGTAGAGTCGAGGAGATATCGCGTCGATCGAGAGGGCTCCTTCTTGAAATCGTGGTCGGGCAGTAAGGAGTGGAACGAGGACGGCTACTCACGAAAATACCAGGAGACGCGTGTCAATGGGCGTCGCAACGAGAGAATACGAAGTAGAAGGAGGTCTCGAGTTTATCAACGCGGGACCAACTCTCACGCACGATAAAAGGCGATCGAGAGAAGAGTAGCAAATGATGAGACTAGAAACGGGGGGTAGGGGAAAAAAGAGAGAAAGTAAAGTGAAGGAGAAGTATGGGAAATTTTGGAGGCGACAGGCGGACCAAACAAGGAGACGAAATTCTGATGTGCTGTGCTGTTCTCCCAGCAGAGCAGCCTTTGGGCAGAGAGCCATGCTGCAGCAAAAGGGGTTTAGATGAGCTATTCCGAATTTAGTCTGGTGTGGACCCCCCAACTTACATGACCCAGGGGCATGTTCTGGAGAATTTACAGTAGCAGACAGTTGACAGGGTCGCTGAAGGGCTGTTGTCGAGCGTCGAAGGGTGCTGTATACACGCTTTTGATTGGCTTAAAAAACACGGGTCCAATTAACGGCGCGGGACATGGGTCATTGAATGGTAAGATGGGAGATTGGAGAGGGAGAGCTCTAGCTTCACCTCAAGCAAATTACTCTTATCTTGGCTGTCGGCATATGCCTGTATCATACTCCAAGCAGTCATACAATTGACTCTTGACTCTTCGTACAGATTGACTGAAGCTGGATAGCCTTCGAATTACCGGTGAGCGCCTAAGGATGTTTTGTCTGTGGCTAGATTTCCTCCTTACTTCGCTTCATTCCCCAGGCAAGCTTGGAGCTCACCTGAGGTAGATTGTTTCTAAAAAGGGAATGTTACTTAGTACCTGTTCCTAGCTCGCTTGTGCTTCAAGAATCGATAATCATTTTCATGCTGCATGTTATTGATAGGGGTTACCGTCTCCTATTTCAACACATTGTTCGATTGCACCCTTAGTCTCTCTCATGTGCCATGACGGTCTTTGATCTACAGTGTTTCTTTCCAAATTATACCATTAACTTGGCATAGCTCAGGACAACAATAACCGGAGTTTTAGAGACAGATACCAAGACATACGCAGATCAACCATCTCTTGAAGGGGCAGGATATATTTCCTCTCCCTTCTTTCTCGTGACCATGACTCTCTCCGATATTGAATAAAGGGATAATCATGTTATGGACTATTTACTTGCTCCTCATTGTAACATCACCCAGTCGTCGTCAAGTCCGGTTGCACCTCAACCGCTCCCACGTCTGTGTTCCTCGTTTATTAGTTTCCTTTCCCCATCAAAACATCAAACATCCGGCCTATTCAAGCTGTTTCCTTTGTGGGTCCGGGATCAACTATTGTCTGTTCTAGGTTCAAAATTCACCACCAAATGGTATGTATTCATTCACATTACTCAGATAACCAACATCGTTTCATTTTCAGTGTTTATCACATCAATCTGCCCCCTATAATCCAGTCGATAACGTTTCAGAAGTAATTCTGCGAGGCTGGTATGTGTTGATGCATCACTCTCCATCCAATGGCTTCTGCATGTAGGTATGCCCATTCCACCTCTATATGACTGTATACGAGGTTGCATGAGTTCACTGCATCTACCCGGAAAAAAAATTGAAAAAAATCCAAATGCCCGTCTGGTGAAATTTTATTTTTCCTGCATGTACGACACAAGCGTCCAGTCTCGTGCCGCTCACGTTTTGCATAGAAAGGGATGGATTAAGGAAACACACAATGTGCGATTGCATTGTAGGCAAACCTAGGAAAGGTTTGTCCCCGTTTGAAAGGACAGCGGTTCGAAGCAATATCGGCCTCCAAGATGTTCGTATTCCTTTTTTTCAGATAATGCACTCTAAAGTGGTACATCGAAGCTCTTGCATCAGTATAGGTTATTTTTATCTCCTTAGTTTCTCAACTTCCAGGGGATATTCCGGTTGTTTTTTTCTAACTTACTTAAGTTACGGTTAATAAGATCTCTGTATGTCCGAGCACTCAATAGCTCAATAATCAGGAATATTATGTCTGTGCCACGTACAGTTGCAGTCTCAACCGAGAAAACATTACCAACTCGAGGCGTTTTAAATAGCAACGAAGTCGATGGGCCGCAAAAAGGCATAGGGGGTTCTTAACTGGTTGTTGAGATACTGAGCTTTTCAAATTTCTCTAGATACTGTTCAGAAATACCACGCATGGTTGTACTACTTTCAGATACTGATGAGTTCTTGCTCCTGGAATGTCATATCCAGCGGTTATCCAACACATCTTACCTGATAATAAAGCACAAAAAGGGAGTGGAAACATGTTGGGTTTACTTTGAGGTAGCTAGGTAGTTAATAGAGCTGGTATAATGTGAGGTCACGACCAACAACACAAATGAATACCATACCAGTGCAGGGTAGGTTGTTTGCTGTAGTTCAACAAGAAAGGAAAATTGGTAACACCCAATATGAGGGCTCACCAAAATTCCATATTATAATAGTACAGCACTATAAAAGGAATCTATTTTAACGAGTAGAATATGGTATCTATAAAACCCACACAGTCTTCTAGATATCAAACAAGCACCGAACCCCTCAGTGCTTCTTTTGATTAGGATACATGCCGCACTTTCGCTTCTAGTAAAGGTATAGTACACTGCTGGGACGAGCTGCCCAGACGTTGGCATCATCACTTTATATATGTTCATATTATCTCACTTATCCTAAGCGAGGCCAGCCTGCTGGCTTGCAAAGAACCGCTTCGACTCAGCACATCTCTCGCTCTTGCACCCAGGACATTGAAGACCCATCTGCTTCGAGCAAGCCTGGCCTTCTGCGAGGTGTGCCTTAGCAATATCGGCGAGAGCCTGTATGAACACAGGACTTCCGTTGAGAGACTCAACTCGCTTAACGGTTTCGGGGTGGCCACTGTCGCCAATGACTTCCTGATCCAACTCATAGAGAGTTTCGATATGGTCTGACGTAAAAGCAATCGGGATGAGCACGAGGTCCTTTTGACCCTTGGAAATGTAGTGCTCTACACTGTCTGAGGTCTGAGGACCCAGCCAGGCCGATGGGCCGACCTGAGATTGCCAGCACAGTCGGTAAGGGTTGGAGAAAACGAGGCGCTGCATGACAGCGTAGACTGTAGCCGCAACTTCAGCAGGGTAAGGATCACCTATTTCACGTTAGTACATGTTACAGACATGCGCGATGGAGCGACAAACCTCGGTTCACAACAGACATGGGCAAACTGTGCGCAGAAAAAAGCAGCACAACATCTTTTCTCCGCTCCTCAGGATATTCCGCAAGCTTGGCCTCAATGTTCTGGGCAAAGGCCTCGACCAATCCGCTGTGGTTAGGCCAACGGTCAATGACGCTCCAAGTAATGGTACCGTCGCCAGACTGCTTGTTGGTCTTGCCTTCAAGTCGGTGCCTCCACTTCCATAGCTCGTTTAGGCTGCTACCTGTTGTTGAGCAAGAGTACTGAGGATATTGTGTGAATGCGACAGCGCGACCGCCCTTTCCATTTCCAAAGCCGTCCTTCAGCAGCTGCTCATACATTTCCTCGGTTAATGGATCCGCATATCGAAAGGCGACGTAGGGCTTATGGGGCGCAGTCTCGGGGGAGATCTTGTCCAAGATCTTACACATCTCGGCGTTTTGGTATTCGGACCACTTTCGAATTGGGGATCCTCCACCGATAGCAGAGTACTGCTTGATGATTTTAGGTGTTCGCCGCTTCGAAATCAAAGGCCCGAGATAGTTTTGTAGAGGGCCAAGAGGAATCAAATCGCCATCCGCCTGTCAAGGTGGTTAAAACCCATGCTCCCGGAGGACTCGGTGCTTCAATAATAACTTACAAAAAGGCGGCTCAAAAAGTCGCCGACCTCATCGGTAGTCGAAGGCCCTCCCATGTTCAGAAAGACCATAGCCGTAGGGCCCTTTGATCCAGCAGCATCTTGAGTGACAGGGTGGACGGGAGTGGCCAGATATCGTTTTTGAGTAGCGATTTGGGGGAGCGCAAGTCGATGCTTACTGGCCTGTGAAATGCTCTTGTAGAGCTGGCCTCCAGGTCTTCGCAGAGCCATTGTCGCGGAATAACCATAGACTTCAAGAGATAAGGCGTAGGAGGAAAAAAACTGCCAATTTATTGATCAATTGGAAGTGGTGCGAGGTTTGGAATCATAAAACAGCTGAGGGGCGTAAAGAAATCTTATGTTACGTACATGCAACTAGTGCCGACGGCGATGATGCACGCATCTCCATGGGCTCCGGGATCGCCTTCAACACATCATATCGAAATTTGGCCGAGGTCTTGGCTGCTAGAAGTGACCTACTTGGCTGCGGAGTTTCCATGGTGCAGGAAGTACCGCTGAACAAAGTGTCTTCAACCAATCACACAATTGGTAATCGGTTGTAGTAATTCACGTGAGCTCGCGACAGGCAGCGCGTGGACCCATGCCACTTAGCTCGCGTTTGCCTAAAGCTATGACCCGCTAACATGAGATCACTCATCAACTCTTAAAGTCAACCTGACCCGGGATGGAATTGGCCAGTCCCCGCTAAACAACAGACATCACAACAATCATGGCTGATAACCACAATTGGCGAAGAGAAGACGAAGATGAGGAGGAGTCAGAAGTTGACGAGAACGTGAGTTGATTGAACATTGATATTCTTCCCAACACCATATTGATCCACTCATAGAGCTATAAGGCGCAGAAAGATGCCATCTTGCTTGCGATTGATGTTAGCAAGTCTATGCTAGAGCCGCCGCCACCTTCAGATTCTAAAAAGGCAGATCGCGATAGTCCTGTCCAGGCGGCCTTAAAATGCGCCTATCATCTAATGGAGCAGCGCATTATCTCTAATCCTAAAGACATGATGGGCATTCTTCTCTTTGGAACTGAGAAATCAAAATTCCAGGATTCCGGAGATGGACGAGGTGGCCTAGGTTATCCTCATTGCTACCTATTCACTGATCTCGACGTACCCGCCGCAGAAGATGTTAAAGCTCTCAAAGCCCTGGTTGAAGATGGCGAAGACGAAGATGAGGTTCTGACACCTTCGGATGAGCCTGTCAGCATGTCGAATGTGCTGTTCTGTGCCAATCAAATCTTCACAACAAAAGCTGCGAACTTTGGCAGTCGTCGTTTGTTTATAGTAACCGACAACGACGATCCCCACGCATCTGATAAGCAGGCCAAGTCCGCTGCAGCGGTGCGAGCCAAGGATCTGTACGATCTTGGGATCATGATAGACCTCTTCCCTATCACACGTGGTGATGAGAAATTTGACCTAAACAAGTTTTACGATGTAAGAATTGTTCTGAGGATACCACAAAACCGCTAACACGCAAAGGACACTATCTATCGTGACCCTCTTGGAGAGGCGAACATGTCAGAAGTTCAAATCTCAAAATCTGGAGACGGACTGACATTACTCAACTCGCTCATCTCAAATGTCAACTCCAAGCAAACCGCAAAGCGAGCCCTGTTCTCAAATTTGCCGTTTGAGATTGCCCCTGGATTACGAATCTCTGTCAAGGGATATAATATTGTTCACCGTCAAACCCCAGCGCGCACTTGCTACATTTGGCTGGATGGTGAAAAGCCACAAATTGCGACAGGTGAAACTACACGAATCGCGGAGGATAGCGCCAAGACCGTTGAAAAAGCAGAGATAAAGAAGGCGTACAAGTTTGGCGGCGAGTACGTCTACTTCACCCCTGATGAACAGAAGTCACTGAAGGATTTCGGATCACCAATCATTCGGATCATCGGTTTCAAGCCGCGGAGCTTGCTCCCTATATGGGCCAGCACCAAGAAGTCTACGTTCATATTTCCCAGCGAAGAAGATTATGTTGGTTCGACCAGGGTCTTCACAGCACTCTGGCAAAAACTTCTCAAGGATGACAAGATGGGCGTCGCTTGGTGTATCACTCGTGCTAACGCGCAGCCAATGTTAGCCGCCATCATACCGTCTAGGGAGCGGTCTGATGATGACTCAGGAACGCCTTATTTGCCTGCTGGTCTTTGGATCTACCCTTTGACATTCCAGGATGACGTGCGAAACATCAACCCACCAAGTGAAGTGCTCAGAAGTTCTGGAGAGCTTACAACACAAATGCGAACTATAATTCAGCAACTCCAACTGCCAAAGGCTATGTACAATCCCTCAAAATACCCCAACCCAGCGTTGCAGTGGCACTATAGAATTTTACAAGCTCTTGCGCTAGAGGAAGAAGTGCCTGAGAAGGCAGATGATGCAACAGAGCCCAAGTACAAAGCCATCAGCAAACGAGCAGGAGGCTACCTGGAAGAATGGTCGGAGTCTCTAGAAGAAGAGTCTGGTAAAGTTGCGAATAGCAAGTCGACTAAGCGCGAAACGGACGATGAAGAGATGGATAGGCCGGCTAAGAAATTGAGAGGCTCATCCTTCAGCATGGCTCATCTGAAGGCCGCACTTGAAGGTGGAACTATCCAGAAAATGACAGTCGCGCAGCTCAAAGATGTACTGGCTACCAAGGGTTTGAGTACGTCGGGGAGAAAGGTTGAGTTGCTCGAGAGAATCGAGCAATGGTTGGAGGAGAACTCTTAAGAATGGAACTGGCATCAGAGTGTGCAAGATATTTTGTATGAAGTGTTGAGTCGACTGGGTGACTCGTAGAAACGGGCGTTATTGTTGCTTTGAGGATATTGTTTATCAATCGGCGAACAACTGATATCATCTTAAATCAATTTACTGAAGGGAACCCCGCTATATTCACATTCTTTATTGTGATCGTGATTAAATGCTCCTTAATGGAGGTTCCTGAGCCTTTCACAACCACTTCCCTTTCATAGACTTATCAAAGCTTCTGTAAGTCGGCAGCAACACCACAAGCCGAGCATCTTGTATCTTGTCGAGAGAGGGACAAAATTATCATGACTTTCACTTTGATTTGAGTACCTTTAAATTTTAAACTTCAATATGAAATTATGTAAGACTGTAAGTGGGAGGATAACTTCATCTTCTATCCTCACACCCCCTTCAGCACCCATTAGTGGCTCTTAGTGGTGGGGTGCTGAACTCACACCCACTAAACCTCTGGCCCCACCCGCATGCGAAGTCAACATCACCCGAACATCCCATCAGCAACACTTGCAACCCCGTCGCTTCAGAAAGAGCCTGGCGCTGAAGAGTTAATCTCAAGGCTACTGCGTCTCGTGCGACGCCGACCGGCCCGCGAGAAACGAAGCGCCATGGCCGATTTCCTCGCGAGTCTGGGTCTTGGCGGCGCGCAGACGCCAGCCGCGTCAAGCAATCCACAATGCGATTCGGTCGAGGAGCTCCGACTCCAATTACGAGGCATTCTAGATGCTAAGGTGACACCTACCCGAGCGGAGCATGTGTCGATGACCATTGAATTGAGAGCTACGGTGCGGTTTCAGTTGGCTGTGTCAGAATCGGAGAATGGGACACTGGAAAGTCTTAGCAGAGTTGATCCGTCACTAGGAGGAGCGCAATCCGTGGGCATGAATGACAACCAGGTTGAAGGGCAGCTATCGCGTGTGGTCTTTGCCAACGACACACTCATGACCCAACCACAAGATGACCCAACGCTTCAACGATCGGTTGCCAAACACATCATCTCGGTGATCAGCTCAACAGATGGGAGCATCTGGACTGTTCGAGAGATGTCGCGAGGCACGCAGGGTTGGGCTTTTACGTATTTGTGTAAGGACTCGTATCAGCAATGGACTCGACAGAATGCAAAGAACCCAACGAAAACAATAGTTGGAGAGTTCAGTCAGAGAGAGCCAGTCCCAGTTCTGCATGGTAATTGGAGAGTGCCAGCCGGAATTGTTTCAATAGCTGACAATGAGACAGCCCGACCTGCTTTTGACTGTCGAGGATCTATCACCATTGTCTTTAATCGCGGCAGCCGTTCCATCACAGTGAAATACGACCATACACCATTGCACAAAACAGTTGCAGAGCTGGCCGCTCACTTCAAGCCTGTTCCTCGTCAATTAGGACCAGGCGCGCAGAAATTACAAGAACAGCAACAGAAAGCTAAAGAGAAGACACCAAGGAAGTCCAGAGGGGAGAATAAAGTCAAAAAGGAGAGGAAGAAGCGAGATTCGACTGTCAAGGCGCAAGATGAGAATGGAAATCCTCGCAAACGAAAGAAGAAGAACAACGGTGCGTGTCAACCGACGGACTTTGTGGACGGATCGATGATTCTCCCAGATTATCCTGGAGCATTGGCAATTGATGGGCAAAATCAAGGGGGGCCGTCGTACACAAACGGCGGGCAAGCGGCAGAGAACGCTTGGCAGCAGGGATTCAACGATTATCCACAAGGACTGATGGGAGACGCATCAGCAACGGCGAACGGAACTTCGTCTCAGCAGGCAAACGGCCAAACTGCTTCAGTTACTTTCCCAATTAATGTCTCAGAAGCCGAAGCAGCCCGTCGAAGGGAGGCAGCCACGACAATGCTCAGCAATGCAGGGGTGGATCCCACTACCTTGTCTCCTGAGCAATTCGGCATTTTTGCCAACCAAGCACCAGAGTTGCAACGCGAATCGTTGAATATGCTTGTCAAATATGGTGCAGAACGTCTCCGGATTGTCCGCCCAGGTAACAAGGAGGGCACAGCCCAGGCAAGCTCTTCTACGCAGAACAGTCAGACAACTTCAACTGGGCCTAGAACGACTAAAGAATTAGTGCTCCAGTCCAGTGCTCAGAGCAACGTAACCACTGATACAGAAGGAGCAGCTTCTCAGACTACAGACGACACTTCCACCCCTAAGCGTAAGAGGAAGAAGATGGGAAAGTCGAGGACAGCTTGTTTCGCTTGCAAGGCGCGAAAGGCGAAGGTAAAACCACTTTTCAATTGTCCAAATGCTGCTGTACTAACGATGAACAGTGTCCAAGGGAGAGACCAACTTGCACCGAGTGTGCGGACCATGGGGCTGCATGTGAATATGCGCCACAGAAACTAAGAAACAAGACAACGAAAGCTAAAAAGTCCGAGGCTATCGCTGTTGACGATGACAACGAAGAGGATGAAGAGGATGAACAGCAGGAAGATGCTCAAGGAGAAGGCCCCGAACAGGAAGAAGATGAACAACAAGACACTTCACAGGACTACTCCTACCCTCAGATGAATATCGGAAACATGGTCACTAACAATGACACGACAACTCAAGATACCCACTCCACGCAAAACAACCACTACCAGCCCACTTCTGGTCTGGTTCTGCCTCAGCCAGACCCTTACTCGACCAGCTCTCAACCTATGGGCACAGCAGTGTCACAGAGAGATAACTACTCTCACAACCTGCCCGAAGTGACACAACCTTTGGTGCACCCAGCCCCTCCGATCCCAGCCCCAGCTGGAACAATCGCTCCCTCCGAAACAAGACGATGGACAGCCTTTGGTGGCGGTGGTGTCAGTGGAAGTACCAACAGTAAGACGCGAAGAAGTCTTCCCTCTGAGCCCACCCATCCGAATACACAAAACATGTCTGCAAACCCACAGCCATCAGACTGGGCTCAAAGTTCTAACACACCCATGCCCGCCACAACAATGGCATCTGTTTCTCCACAGATAACATATGACACGCGCTTAAGCGGGAGGACTCGGCAGAAGAACCAGAGCCTGACAAATGATACTTCTCAACAAGCGACATCGGTCATGCAACAGACTCAGGCACAAACGCAGGCACATCAATCGCCAGTCGCTACGGCAGCCATGATGGCACAAGCCCGCAAATCTCCTTACCAACAAGTTGCGGTTCCTCGCACGACTTCTAGAACAAGTCAGCGAAACCAGTCTCGCACACCGGTCACTGATGAGGCACGAGGTCACCAACCTCCTTCTGACATGACTCAGCAGCAAAATCCACGAGGCAGCACTCACTATGATACATCGCACATGTCTAGTGGTTCCGGCTATAACGACTACGGGCGTTATAGTGGCAGTGGCAGTTGCAACACACCCACAACAATGAGCACATCTTATCAGACTACTTCCTCCACTGCAAATCAGTGGTCTAATTCTTCGAGTCGAAATGATCGCCCCTACGGCACTAACTCATCATATCAAACACTTAACATCTATGCACAGACAACAACGTCCAAGCCTGCGTCGGCATCTCGCCAGAACTTCAATATGCGTGCAAACACACAGCAGCATACTCGTGGTAGTAGCGGCTCTTATAGCCAGCAGCAGCCACAGAATTATCCATCATACTCTGGATCTACAAACCAGAACCAACAGAGCCAGACTTCCAACCAACAGCAGTCAAGCTGGCACTTCCAAAACTCGCACAACCCTTCTATTCATCCTGGAGGCCAGTCGTCTGGCTATAATTATGAACCATGGTCAGGCGTTTAGGGGTCAGCATTTGCAAGGATATAGATCCATTTATTAACGGCTTCATGATTTGGGTCTGAATTGCTATGGAAGGGCTTGGCGAATTGGTTTAGCGGAATGACCACAGCATAGGCAGGCTTCAAGTTAATGCATTCATGTTTGGAGATACCCAGCAATGTCAGACAATTGAGAATTACGGATTATAGCATTTTCCTTTTTTAAGTATGTCATTGCTTAAATCATTATTATGTGCTATTCAACTGATCATTAACTTTAACTTCCAAGAATGGGTTCCTCTAACTTCCGCCGAATTCCATGGTATTTCCATCACATTATTTCCCGGTATTTCGTAATGTCATCCAGAGTAATCCAATAAGGTATCCAAAAAGGGGTGTCCGACTTGCGAGGTATCAGGCTTCGTCTACTCAACATGGTCTGAAATAGCAAACTTGCTGAGGGACCGCAGCTTGCCACCATAAAAGTACAGCAGCCAAATACCAATGATACCAATAACACTCAGCCCACCAAGCAGACTCGTACCCTTGGCAACGCCAAGGTTGTCAAATAGGGGCTGGGCGAAAAGAACACTGCCACACGCAAGAGCACTTCGGAAGAAGTCATTCGCCGCGAAGAGACTGGCAGCGTACATGGGGTAGCTTAGAGGAATATACACAAAGATGCACTGCATAACAACAAAGACAGTTGCTCCATAGATGGTGATGCCGATAGTGGGAACGATCCAGTGGATAGAAGCTCGAGCTGTCCAAGCAAAGAGGAACAAGCCAATGGTAGGACCAATAGAAGCTGGAAGAGCTGGGACGAGACGGCTTTCTTGGATAGGCCAACCACGCTTGGCAATGCGCGGGTCCATGTAGAAGTAGAGGTAGGAGACATAGACGCCTACACCGATCATACAGGAGACGAGAACACAGAGGAAAACGAGACCGATCTGCCCGAGGTTCATGTTGTAGTAGACTGGGTAGACGCGGGGGAAGACCTCGAAGACTAAGAAGAATTAGTTAGGAGAGATACAGGTCATACAATGACAGTAACTTACACGAATAGTAGATACCATAGATAATCGCGGTGTAAACCTGCACGAACAGCACAGCAGGATCCTTGATGGTGATCTCCATAGGCTTGATGAGAGCATCGACAGCAATGGCAGAGACCTTCATGTGACGTTGATCAATCTCACTCTGCGACATGAAGCGCTGGTTACCAGTGAGCTTTCGAAGACGCTCAGCGCGACGGAGGAGAATGTTGGCGCCGCTTGTCTCAGGGAGGAGAAGAAACATGAGGATGAAGATAGGGGCTGAGGCCCAGATACTCTCGTATAGAGACCAACGCCAGTTCTTGGCGGGGACGGCGAAACCGCTGAGAAGAGGACCGAGAGCAGCTGAATATGTTAGCTCAGAGTGAGTTACAGGGAAGGAAAAGGGGGTGACTTACGACCACAGTAAGCAGCTGACACCCAGGCCATCATGGCATAGGGGAGAGCCATAAGACTGTAGATATCTCCCAGAGAAGCACCACCGGATGCCAGACAAGGCGAACCGAAAAAACCTTGGAGGAATCGAAGAACCATAAGACCGGGATAGTTCTTCACTAGCGCTGTAGGGATGGAGATGATAACAAAGAGAAACATGGTAACAATATAAACCGGGTTTCTTCCAATGCGAGGAATCTCACTCAGGGGAGAGAAAACCAGAGGACCGATACCATATCCCAAGACATATAGTGAGAGACCAAGTGTAGCCTTGAGTTGGCTAACTCCAAAGGCATGCATAACACCTTCAGTCGAGGAAGTATAGATGGCAGATGATGTATAGACGACGAAGGTATACAAACAGATGATAAGAGAGACACCCAAGCGGCGGTTGTTGGTCCAGTTATGAGGATTCTCGTTATCATCGCTGAAATACCAATCGACGAGGATAGAACCGTCCTTTGTCCGCTTGGGAACAACGGGGATAGACTTGACTTTCTCGACGTCGTGCTGCTCATCTGCTTCGAGTCTATCGACGGTGTAGGCTTGTGTTTCTTGGGGAGATCGTGAACGATGAAGTCTCATAGGCTGAGGATCAGCGCGCTCGATGTCATCGTTCTCATTATTCTTCTCGCCCTTCTCATTCTCGGCCCTGAGCTTGGCATCTTCTTCTGCTGCCACGGTAGATGAAGCTGATGATGCGAGAGCTGTACCCGCGAGGACTGTGTTGCCACTGGGAGAAGACTCTTCGATGATGGCATCGGGATTGTTTATCACTGCTACCCAGGACTCGGGGAGTTTGAAGTCGGGCTTCTCTTCAGGGTATTGGAGATATTTGTTGCGGGTGATGAAGCGGATGAGTTGCCCCAGGGGAGCATCTCTGATAAGATCTGACATATTGACGTATATCTTCTTATCGAGATTCCTGTATTAGAAAGAGATAGGGGAAAGTTCAAGAGGGAAGAGGTTCTCTTTAAGCTTACTATGCTAATTGAGATCTGGAGTTCAAATCTATCGAGATATGCACTCGTCTTATACTCATATCCCGTCCCACTCTCGTTGTCATCTCAAGCTCTTACACCATGGAGCTTAGCAATCCGGAGTTAGTCACCCAGCATGTTGTAATACAATCTTAGTTAGCCCTTCCACATGTCTTTGATAGTGTCCATACGAGCAAGCATAACTCTGTAAGCCACTTTCGGACTAATATGCCTGACGTTATTACCAATCCCTGCTCGGTCCTCGGACTACATTATTTCCCTGGAGGTGATCAATGTGCTGCATGTTTCGGAATAGCCTGGACCTAAGCGGAGTTTAGGGCTGACGCCTACGATTAGCTTTTATCACTGGGGTGAAGTTTTGCTTATCTGCGTGAGCACTTACACTGTAATGCTGTATGAATCTGCACATTAGCCTGTAGGTCTATTGCGAATTGACCCACATTTCCTACGTTTTATTTGAGTTTAGTAAGATTAATGACCATCCGGAGACTGAATCTATGTGTCGTCATTTAGATCCGGATATGCTCGGCAGCTTTTTCTCAGATTATTGTTGATCTGTGAGCACTAACACGACGATATACACATCCCGGCTGCTTACTCTGTCTTTCATCTCCAAATCTCAGCCTATATCCATCTCTCTGCTTCTCCCTCTTACGCATGCCTCTCACCTCAGCGGCAAATTACAAGAACCCGCCGGCTCATAACTTGTTAGCCAGCAAATAAAAAACTAAAACATATCTCGAACCCAAAGATCAGCACTAACGACCCAAAAGGGTGAGACCCTCCGCCATCTGCCGTCAAAAGCTTAGCAATTGTCCCGGGGACGTGGTGCTAAGATCATCCAATCATAAGCTTAAGAGGCCCCTGGATTAATCACCCTCGGTGTGACGTCTCCCCGGTCGAGGAGCCTCAATTGTCATCGAATGCCGAGACCCAGCGGAATATCAATCAACACGGACCAACTCCAAAATTAATCTTGTTGCTTTCAAATATGGTTAGAATGCATGTATATCTCAGTTGTTGTGACTCATAGGATTCGTCCCTTTTTTCGGCCGAACACTTGTCTTCTTATATACCCTAACAGCCTCTGAGTCCTTCACACCATAGCAACCAACAATTTTTTCCTGGGCTGATAGGACCTTATATCTCACTGACTGATACCCAAACGCCCCAGGCTATTCGGCGATTGACGCCCGCTACTCAGCCTGATAAGAATTATGATCAAGCTAGAATCCCAATCCCCCGGATATCCCGGGACCCTGCTTACTGTAGTGACATTTCAAGGCCAGACAAGAAGCTGAGGGAGGTAGTATTATGATGTTCGTCATGTCATTGACGCTCGTCCAAGACAGCTGTTCTGCTCGACGATAGGCTCAGAAACGCTCAGTAGCTAGTTGATAGGTTCAAGCTCACTTAATGCTGACCCTGGAGCGCGACTTGATAATAGGTGATAATGTAACGTAATAGTCGTTTTCAAGCTCATTTTCGGCCGCCGAGTCTCACCTTGGAGCTTATGTCTATCGACTCATGCAACATAACGTCTTATCAACTGCTTGCACTCTTCTCAATGCGTTGTCGCCGAAGCTCCTTTCGTATCATCACAGCTGGCGCATCGTCGCCTTGGTCTAATAGGTCGACAATCTCCCACACCGCAGGATGTTCTGCATCAAGGGCTAACTTGACAAATGGCTCAACCCAATCTGCAGACCTCCATACAGGGTAATCAGGCACTGCATTCCTGGCATGCTCAATAAACTTGAATGCCAACTCAAAATCGCCCATCTTGGCGCACGCTGGGATTATCACGTCAAAGGCAGGCCCCGCATCCACTTGATCCATCCAAGTCTTGGGAATGGTGGCATCGTCGCTGTCTTGGTTGTGTCCAGACTTCTTCCCTGTTGGCACTGGCGAGGTGTCAATCTTGGCAAGCTCGGAATTGTAAGCCATCGCAAGCTCGTACTGCGTCTCTGTCTTGGCAGCATGACGAAGCAAAGGCCCGAAGTCAGTCAACCGGGGATATCTCCCAGTGAGGAAGTAGGTGTCATTAAACAGGGGCATAGCAGCTTCTGAGGTTCGAGTTTGAGCCAGAGCCTCGACTGTAACCATAAGTGCTTCCAGAGGAACAGGGCCCTTCTTGTGCATGGCTCGAATAGCAGCGGCAGTGCCGCTAATGAGGTCCCGGTTCTTGAGTAAAGCCTGAAGAATAGGCCGTGTGGTTCCTCGATCAGCTAGCCATCCACTGTTCTGCTGCATATTCAAAATCTCAAGCGCACCCGTCACATTCCCTGCATTGGCGAATGCCTCCACGAAAGCATCGTTATGCTGCTGGCTAGTTTTGCCACGGCTTGCCAGCTTCTCGAGAGCTTGACCAGCGAGTTCAGTGTCGCCGTGTCTTGCCCCAGTTGCCAGAACGTTTTCAATGACACCAGTAGAAGGGCTGAGGATCGGGGTGTTAACGACAGCTCGCCATAGAAACTCCGTTCCTTTATGGTGGAACCCCTGGCTGAACATATCCAAGGCCATTGACTGGATACTTCTGAAAGGGATGTCCGAGCCATGGGCAAATCTCCTTTTCTTGAGGATATAAAGCATCTCGTCGAAGAAGCCTTCTCTACCAAATTCAAGAATAAAAATATCGTAGACCCAGAGATCCACGTGCCCTGGATCTTCTAACAGCTGTGCGAATTTATCCATAGCCAGTTCAAACTGGCCTTCCCGGAGCATCGCCACTGCAATGTTTTGCTTCGCAGGCATTGTGAATTCGAACCAGTGCTGCTCCATCAGCTGGATAACCTCCTGTCGCAGGATGTAATCGGGGTGTATGCTGAGAGCTTCAAGGGCGAGGTAGCATACATCCGCAGTAAGCGGCCGATTTTGAGACTTCATGTCCTGTAACAATTTACTAACACCCACGCTTGACCCCTGAGGATCAGCCATAGCAACCATCAAGCTCTCATAAATCTGAGCATCAACGGGATATTTCCGGTGTTTTAGAAGATATCTGACGACATTGAGAATTCTCCTATGCCTGTTCTTCGGGAGGTCAGAATTGCCTTTCTGTCGTGGCGCTCGTAATCTTCTGAGAGCGTCAATCATTAATGGCGTTGATACTGCGTCCAAGTCGGGCAATACCTTAGCCAGGACTGGATTTTGGCCTTGTGGTACAGCTTGTTCATCGATTCGTTGATCAACACGTTGCTCCGTTTGTGTACTCTGTTGCTGGGGTTGTCCATACTGATAATCCTCGAAAAATGCACTCAATGCCTCAGTCTTTTCTTTAGAGTCCTTAGCTATGCTGTCCAAAGACACCATATTGTCATGCTCAACAAGTGAGCCCAACGAGTCATCTTCATTGTGGGGGTCTGGCCTTTTTTGGTCCTCAGTTATGTTGGTGCCATATCGGCGATACTGTACTGTATTCAAGTGTTGAGGACATTGTCTTAACCCTGCCGAGCTCAGGGTTTTAGGTGGAGGATGCCTGTATTTTACTTGGCAAAAGTAGCGACGTAGCCCATTGTACGCTAATCGCGGACAAGGCATTCTTGCTGTACAATTATGTTGCCAATGTCGATGTTGAGAATATCCTGCGATAATCAAATTAAATCTGTACCTTGCATAGCGGAAGCCTTCCGTTTTCCTCGACAGCCACTGCTACTAACCGGGGCTATGCATTTCACGAGGTGTTAGCCGCTCACAGACGAGCGCTCTCACCTTGGGACTCACCGAACAGCCGCGCTCCACTGAGTTGTTCCATTCTTAACGTTGCGTTTCCAGCGAGCGCATTATACATCATATAGCTACAGCGCAACAACTGGCAACATGGTGCGTTCGCATAATCCCAATGGCTATACTGCCACTGTTTTCAGCCCTTATCGCCTCGGCGCAGAATATCGGCATGGCAGAAGCTGACATTGAATAGCTACCCCTCGGCCTACTTAACGCGGCACAAGGCCACCCCATGCTCGTCGAGCTCAAGAATGGCGAGACTCTCAACGGACATCTGGTTTCGTGCGACACATGGATGAACCTCACACTCAAGGAGGTGGTGCAAACAAGTCCGGTATGCGCTCAAGTCGCTGTCGCGATAACTTCGGAAAGAATATGCTAATAGGTTGGTTACAGGAGGGCGATCGATTTGTGCGGTTGCCTGAGGTTTATGTTAAGGGAAACAATGTATGTTTGAAGCGCGCTACATAGTGCTGATCTAGAAAGGGAGACTAACTGGCGACAGATCAAATATCTGAGAGTTCCCGACGAGATTATCGATCAAGTTAGCGAGTCGCAGAAGGGCCAGCAGGGCGGTTTCCGAGGTGGCAGAGGAGGACAACCAAGGGGAGATCACAGTGGACGGGGCGATCGAGGGCGTGGTCGTGGGGGAAGAGGCCGAGGACGAGGTCGAGGTCAATAAGGTGATTGCATGGAGGCGATAATATCTGCGTGTCGAATCACCGGCCCTAGATCTCATGACACCTCACGACAAGGCACGAGGGAGTCTGATACCAAAGCAAAGAGGAGGAATGCTGATCCTCTGGTATTGCCACATCGATATCTCAGCAACCAGCTTGGTTGCGGTCCTATAAACGGGCGGCAGAGGTTCAAGATGAACTCTAAATAAGCTGGGAAGAAGAATCAACCCCATGAATCAGCAATTACTGGCGTCTGTCTTCAAGTCGCCTCGAGGCAAGTCTCTACTTTTAGTCTGATGTGTGTATATGTCTAAGCAGCACTTTGACTGGCTAAATATTGTATACCTGAGTATGATCCGCCATGATCCAAAAATATTATAAAACTCACGTCCATTACCTGGACTGAGCCTAAACCGGCCCATTCTAACCGTAATCCTTTTATACTTCACTGTGGGATATGGTCACGAAGCCGACCACAAATCCGAACCGCCGCCGACCCCAATCAGTAGATAAAAACTGGCTATTCAAACAGGTTGATCATATCACTGTGGACGTCCACAAGTTAAACTTTAACAATTGTCTATTTCATGCGTAAAAATGGTTTACCCAGCGTAGTCCACGCCGAGTTCTATCAACACCATAGGCCCAGTATCATCGACTGTAGCCGCCAACATATATCATCAAAAGAGTAAGACATCATATCGAAACATAGGTTCATCAAAACGCCCATTACAAAGTCCAAACGAAACCCGCACAAATCGTCCTCCTCAATGTATGCACTTAAAAGTTGGCAACAGCCACAGCAATAGCCTGACTATCAGAGTGTGAGATGGACAAAGTAATATCCTTCACACCAGCCTTCTTAGCGGCGGCAGCAGCCTCACCGTGAAGCTATAATTTGTTAGCGTCTTGCATGGTTTGCTTGATAGCAGAAAGACTTACAGAAACAGTGGGGGCACCGTTCTCTCCCTTAAGGATCTCAATATCCTTCATAGCGGCACCAGCACCTTGGCTAGCGACGCCCAGAGACTTGAAGACAGCCTCCTTGGCACTCCAACGACCAGCGAAAGAGCTCTGGGGGCTAGGAGCTTGGCGGCAGTAGGAGATCTCGTTAGCGGTGAAGTTACGCTCAACGAAAGTGTCGTTGTCAATGTTGACGGCAGAAATGTCCTCAACATCAACACCAACCTGGCTGTTCTTGTTGGTGACCTTGAGAGCCAAAGCCTCCATGACTTGCTCAGTCTCCTTGGCCTTAGCCGATGAAACAACCTTTTCCGACTTCTTCATGAAGTCCGAGGCATACTTGAGCTCAGATGACTTTTTGTCCTCTGAGACACGAGCGTCAGGGTTGAGAAGAACCTTGCTGAGCTGGTCATCAGAGTAAGGAGAGTTGTTCTTGGCGACGAACAGCTTGTTGTTGATCAAACCATCGTGGAAATATCGATAAGCCTTCTTCTGGCGAGCATCGACCTTGGCGCAGTACTCAGCGTAGGTCCTCTCATCGAGAGTAGCGAACAGGTACTTGGGGTGAACACCAATGGCCTGAGCACCCTTCTGTCCGAAACCGAAAGAGGTAACGGAGAAGGCCTTGACACCGTCGGTCTGGATGCTGCGGCTGGGGTAGACGATAAGATCATACTGCTCCATGACAGGGTCAACGTTATCGGCATTGCGGTTACCAGGGACAAGACCAGTGTCGAGGACCTGGAGACATCCATTCATCATCCAAGCACCGGCAGCACCCTTGGGGTGACCAGTGAGGTACTTCTGGAAGATACCCAAGACAGCGTTGCCCTTCTTTCGGCCAAGGTGGCGGAGCTGTTGACAGATGACATTGGACTCGTTCTTATCGTTGGCCTTGGTGGAGGTTCCGTGGAAAGAGGCGACACCAATATCGTCAACAGTTAGACCCCAGGTGGCAAGGGCACCACGTAGGGGAGCGATGCTAGGATCGCTCTTCCAGAAGTTGTTACCCATGCTACGGAGAAGTTCCTTCTCCTGTCGAGCAGCCTCCTTCTCAATGTGGGCGAAGCGGTCCGCAGCGTACTCCTTCTCATCAAAGGGAGCACCCTGGGCCTTCATGGCATCAATCTCGTCATGAACGTACTCAAGCTCGGACTCTTGCCATTGCTTGATAGTCTTCTTGCGACGTTCAATCTGGCGGCGTCGGTAGTTGATGTCCAGAAGAGGCGAAGGGAACTTGCCAGGGTTCTCACGGGCAGTGGTGAGAACACCCTGGCCAGGAGCGGGAACGGAACGGCCAATCTTATCAGAAGCAGTGGTAGTAAGAGCAACGATACCGTGGATAGGGACACCCATGTCAAGAGCAAGCTTGGCAGTCATGATGATCTGGATACCGCAACCCTGAGACTCCATGAATCCGTTTCGGGTAGTAGTGGTAGGACGAGACATTTCCTTAGGAGTACGTCCGTGGGCAAACTCGTCAACGGTGTTGCTAGTGGCCTTCATGTTGGCAAACTCGTAAGAACCTTCCTCGCCGAGATCATCGAAGCCACCGACAAAGCAGACACGAGCCTTGCCCTCCATGATGGTCTCATAACCAGTGTCAATGGACTCGACAGCGGTAGCACAAGCACCAACCGGGGTCTTGATGGGTCCGGAAGAGGACATCAACAACATGTTAACCCAGGCAGCCATGGTGTTGATGAAAGACTCCTGGAGAATGTCGTTCTGCACGGGCTGATCGAGGAAGCGAGTGCGGTGCATGTCGCGGAGAGCAGCGGCACCGCCCATACCAGAACCGACACAGTTACCAACTTCGGAGACGTGGACATACTTGTAGAACTCATAGGGATCAGTGATACCAGAAGAAAGGAGGGCCTCAGCAGTAGAGACGAGGAGGAACAGGGTGACAGGGTCAACCTGGGAGACGATGTCCTCAGGGACACCGTATCGCTTGGGGTCCCATCCAGTGGGAATCTGACCAGCAACAAGGCGATCGAAGCGAAGAGCCTTGGGGATCCAGAGGGAAGCACCCTTCCGGAGGCGAATGATGTACTCGCCACTGTCGGGGATCTCGAAAACCTCAACCTTGTCACCGTGTTCACGCTTGAACTCCTCAGCAGTCTCCTTAGAAGCCTCGAAAGGCTCAAGATCCTCCTCAATGACAACCTCGTGAAGAAGCTGCTTCTTGTTGGGATCGTAGCCGTCAAACAACTCAGGCTCGATCAAACGGATACCGGAGTGCTCAAGAATAAATTTCTCATACTTGGGCTTAACGTCCTTGTCGTCAACGGGCTCACCAGTCTTGGCATCAACCCAGCCGGAGTAAGGCTTGCCCTTGATAACACCGTTGTGGTTCTTGATGAGACCCATGATCCAAGCCATCTCGACGCAGCCCTCGAGAGAGAATTCACCGTAGGCCTCCATCTCCCATCGAGTACGAGAGTTACCCCAAGGACCAATTTCAGCAAAACCAGTGACAACGACGACCTTCTCAAGGTCAACCATGCCCTTAAGGTTCTCGTTAAGGGGCTCAATCTCAGTCTTCCAATCAGGTCGGTTGGGGAAGTCGAGCTTGATGTTGGCACGAGGATCAATGGTCTTCTTCTTGTAAAGAACCTCAGAGGCAGCACCATTGACAATGGTGTTCTCAATAGCGCTCTCCTTGGCAACAGCGCGGCGCATCTCACTAGTCTCCATGATGTCCTTACGGAGCTTGGTCATAGTTTCATTTAGGTTGGGAATGAACTGCAGACCACCGTTGAGGTCAGCAAAGACAGGTTCATTTTGGCACAAGTCAACCAGAGTGGGAGACATGAGACCAAGAAGGTTGAAGGCCATCTCCTGCTGGGAGAAAGTGCGGACACCGAAAGCCTCAACGCCCTCGGCGACGATGTTGTTGCCGGACATGAGACCAGTTCCTCGGGTCCAACCAATGACCGCACCGCAAATGGTGAGGTAGTTGGCCCAGCTCTCTGAGTGCCACCTGTTGAAAAGAGTCTCGAGACCAAGCTTAGACTCGGAGTAGAGACCATCGTTACCAAAGGTACCGTGATTGGGGGACAGGGGCAGAACAACTTGAGCTGGTCGAGTCTCAAAGCCACGCTCGGTCTTCTGGGCCTTGACGCATCCAAGAAGACGGACAAGGTTGGTAAGCATAATACGGTGAGCAAGCTCGGACTTTGAGTCAATGTTGTCAATCTCGCGACCATTCTCTGGAATAGCAGCGAAAGGAACAATGAAGTCAAGATCCCAGCCAAGACCTTCCTTGGTATCGTAGATGTACTCGACCAGTGCCTCAACATCTTGCTTGCTACCCTGGTTGAAGGGAACAACGACAATCTGAGAGCCACGAGAGCCATAGCGGGTGTACATGGCCTGGTAGTACTCGGTGACCTCGCGGGAGAAGCGGCTGGTGGTAACAATGACCTTAGCGCCACCGCTGATGAGGCCCTGAAGAACCTCAGCACCGATGGAACCGGCACCAGCACCAGTCATGAGAACGTGCTTGTCCTGGAAGGTAACACCGGATTTCGCAGCATCCTCAAGGCAGTTAAGGTACACGCCGGTGAGTTTCTTGCTGTAGTCCCAGCCATGGAGACCCTTCTTTTTGAGATGAAGGAAGGGAATGGTCTCAACCTTACCCTTGCTCTGACTGTTCTTCAGAACCTTTCGGCCCTTGTTGTCCTTGGGGAGAATCTGGCTCTCGTTCATGGCGAGCGAGCGGAGGACCTCGCCATACAGGCTCTTGATCTCAAGCTGAGAAGTCTTAGACAGCTTGTGCTGCTGCTTAATGAGTCTGTAGATGCGAGAAAGATCGCTCTGGACCTTAGTGCGGTTGCCGTATTCAGAGATCTTGCCACCCTCAGCCATTTGCTGGACATAGTGCTCCAGCTTGCGGCAGCTAGCACGAGGGACTTCCTCGTAGTTAAGGTTGCCTCGGGCGTCTACTGTTGTCCTGGGACCAGTGGGAAGAGACACGTCCTTATACACAGGAGCGACGTCAAGAACTTCCTTGCAGTTCTCGATAAGCTGCTGTCCGAGCTCCTGAGCAAGCTTGTAGGTCTCGCCTCGTTCGGTAGGGCAGTTGTCGATGTGGTACTGCATAAAGTCGAGGAGCTTGGGGTTGGATCGGTTCATGAGACGAATGCACTGGCTAACAATCTCACGATCGACAGCTTGGAGGCGGCCGAAGATGATATCGAAGTACATGCTAAGAGCGTCTTGCCGAGCCCAGTTCCAAGAGGAATCATAAGTTCGGGCCTTGAGGGGAGTGAAGACAGGCTCGATGCCAGAGGCATAGAAATCACCATGCTCGGCAGTCCATAGATCAAGCTGAGCTTGCAAGACCTTCTCGGACTTCTGGGAGTTGAGGTGAGCCTTCTCACCCTCACGGAGGTCGATCTTGAGGTATCGAGCGAGAAGCTCTAGTTGTTGCTTGAAGAGGGCACGCTGGTCCTTAGTGAGGGCATCAATAGCAGCAGGATCCATCATCATGCCACCAGTAGAACCGCCAGCGGGGCCAGCCGCAGCAGCTGTAGACAGGCTGATACCGGCATTGGTAGCATACTTGTTGGCAACGCTGTCGAAGAAGGCCTTGGCATCGCCCTCAGAGCCCAACCGGGCGGGAGGCTCCATTGTGAGGGCGAGAAGCAGGGCGCCATCTTGTCGGCCGGGTCCAAGACCCCATCGGCTCTCGAGGTATTTTCGGGCGGCTGTAATGTTGAATCCACCAGGCATCTTGGAGGAGATAAGTCGGGCAATCAAGGACAGCGATTGCTTGCCCAAATTGCCATCGAAGGTGGCTTGCATGGATGCACCAAGCTCATCGAGAGGTGTGTCTTCGGGCTTCTCAGGGGTGGAACCGAACTCCTTTCCAAGGTCACCGAGAATCTCGTTCTGAAGAGTGGACTTGCCTATCAAAGAACTTTTGTTAAAATTTTGTCGATTGACGACGATTTTGATTTGACTTACCACCGACAAGGTCCTTGATGGCCTTACTGAGAGGAACCTCAAGAAGAGGTTTCTTGAGCTTCTGCGCAATGAGAGCGCGAACGATGTCGACTGCCTGGACAGGCTCATCGGCAACCTGAGCGACAGGGCCAGAACTGGGGGCGGGAGCGGCAGCAGCAGCGGGAGCTGCGGCAGTGGCCGCAGGAGCAGCAGGGGCATCACTAGAAGAAGCAGCCGCTGGCTCAGGCTCCTCTTCCACGGGATCAACATCATAGTAGATCTCCTTGGCATCTTTGTTGTAGCAAAGAATATTTCGCTGAACGGACTTGGCGGCATCGTAGGCTTCGTACTTGGACTTCAAGGTTCGCTTAGCCATGACACCGAGAGTATCGGCAGGACCAATTTCCACGACTCGCTCAGCGGTCCTCTCACCGAGGAACACATCCTGGGTCTCAATCCATCTAACAGGAGAAGCAAATTGGTATGCGAGCAATTCAACGAGCAGCGTGTGAGCAAGCTCTTGCTCAACTTCGGGACGCATTTTGGCGGTATTAGGTCGTGGGAGGATTTGAAAGAAGGGGTATCTCGAAAAGGGCGAATTTGATATCGCAACCTAGAATTGGTGCGAGACGATGGTCGAATTGACGGTGAATATACCAGGGGCCCGCTTAACCCCAACGTAAAGAGAAGATGGAACCGTCGTAAGAAACTCCCAAGCTGAAGAAATGCAGCTGGCGGGGAGGTAGAAAAAAGGGGAGGAGGAGGGGAAGGAGAATGATGATGGAGGCAGAAAGTGGCCGGAGAGTCTATGAATATGAAGGCCAAGGTTGATAATCCGTTCTGCCTACCAGCGAGAAGCAATGGGAGAAATTAGAGAAGAGACAGAGCTGAAGGATCAAGCCAAACAATCAATGGATGCGGATGGCCCGTACGAATAGGTAATCACGACTGTAACCGACTTGCGAGGGAGGAGCCGATTGTTGAACAACTGGCCCACCAAAAAGTCGTCGAGAGAAAAAAAAATTGGGGGAAGCTCTAGGCCACACCCCGGCCTGGTTGTCTCCTTGCCCCTCCACCGGGCAATTGGCGTCTTGTATAGTACCTGTTGGAAGACCAGCTGTCGGTACATCGAGACCCTTACAGGGCGCCTTATACGCTCGCTCCCGTTGTAGCACGGTTGAGTATCCGGTACTTTCTCTTGAGTGGATCATTGGAACATCCCCGAGCCACACATGGCGGCGGGTCCTTGGCGTGCAGCCCGCTCCTCAACCATATTCTAGCGCTATGCCTATCTCAGTATGGTTGAACTGCATAGGCGTGCACCAGCCAGGGGCGTACAGGGGAGCATCTTCCCCAGAAACCGACCTTTTGGGGCACCATCAGCATCGATGAATTGAGATGAGATGGATAGTTATTTTTCTGACCATCATTCGGGTTCACTTCATGAACCATTGATAGCTCGGCCGAGCGGCTTACGGGTTCCATTATTAATTCTCTTATCTCTGGTTGAAAATTGAGTTCTCGGCCCAGGAACGATAAGAAAAGGCGCCATATTATAATATGTAAGGCAAGGTGACGACAGACATTCCACCATCAATATCAACCCCAAGGGTCTCAGGATGTGACAAGACGGTGAGAACTTGGACGGATAAGCGAGAATGATAAAAATAGAGTGGTCTAGATGAAATAGATTACAAGGAGGCTATATCAGGTATTGTATTTTTTTCTCATACCTGTAGACCTTACAGAAGATTAGACCAGAGAGCCATATAGTATGAGATGAATGAATCATAAGATTTAGATACAACATTCAACAGATCAATCAAGATGTCGATAATGATAATCTCGCGTTCATTCGAAAATCCATATGGCCAATGTAATGTCACGTCTTTCTCAAATGCCATCCTGCCTATCCGGCTCAAGGAACTCGGTTAGGTACCGATACATTCTATTGTCGAGTCTACTCGTTTGTCCGTCGGTTTCCGCAAATCCGAACTCCTCTTGAATACAACAAATTGTCGAGACGTTGAGCTACCATTCCATGTTTACAATCTGTCTCTAAGCCATCGTTGAATAATAGAGTTAGGTTGACTTGCTGAAACGTTCGTTGTCTAAGTCACTATAGTGTTTGCGGATCTTATCTGGACCTCTCAGAAGCCGCTGCAGATAGCCACAACCGTTGGTGCATGGAAAGCGAAACGAGATCTACACGGCGCCGTGCCGCCTGGGGGTAAGGGTCAGACAATCAAAAAGCACTCAAGAGAGTTCTCTCAGCCTTGGATGGAAGATGTTCCTATTCCATAAATTGTAAGTCATCAATAACTCACCGAAGCGAGCTGACTCGAGGCTATACATCCTGGATGCTGCTTTACGCGTAAGGTACTCGAATAGCGATCAATATATCCTGACCCCACCATAAGCCGGGAGGTCGATGCTCGACGGAGAATGTGGGGGGCCGAATCAATGTTGGTAGGGGAAGTTGGGGATGTGAGCGAGGCGTTGACCAGGCGGTGGAGGGGGGCACAAATTTTCTCTCATGAGTCGGCGAACACAGGATGGAGTCATGAGTTCTCATGATGGTGTGCACTGTTACTTTCGGGATCAATTGAGGATCAAGGATCAGGAACTGCTACCCAGAGCATTTGGACCGTGTATGTTCTGCCTCCCTGTAAGCCTATAACAGCTCATGTTGAATCAATCCCCATCTGAAAGCTGTTTGCTGAGATTGGATGTGGACGTTGATGCTTGTCTTTTATAGCGGAGTGGAGTCACGGGAGGCCCACGAAACTCCCGAGCTGAGCAGATGTACAGTACATTCAACCCAGTGCTCAGTGACACAAAGCTTGGGTAGGCAAAAAGAGGCTGGACGCTGGAAGAATGGCTGTAAAAAGAGCCACCGATTCATTATGGATTCCCCAAGTCTGTGCCTCGGATGATTATTTCCAGTAAATTAGTGCAAGATACACTAAGCTTCTTGCCACTCTTTGCTAGTTGTGCAAGAAATGTATCAACTGGGCGCTCTGAAGACGAATTTTCTTTCGCTACTGTATCGAGACAAATAAAACTCACGATAGTCGGGTAGGCGGCGATGGTGTGAAAGCTTGATTACCAAAACCGAAATGCCGAAATTGTCAATAGACGAAACAGTTGAGGATGATTGATCTATGCATGACGAAATATCTTGCAGAGAAAGATCAATTCAGGATTGCTGAGGGACAATGATGACAACTCAATCATGCGATGGCTTGTCGGAGATAGATAGGAACTCACTCGCATAAGAAATTGAGTTGAGTTGAGTGCAACCCGCCTCATCAGCTTGGCCACACCGTGGCAACAAGATAGAGTGATCAAGTTAAGGATCAGATCCAGATGAACCGGAGCAGATTATTGGTCTGCAGGGAGGATCCTGTTGTTCCGAAGCGGATGAATTGACTTCCCATCAAAAACCACTATCAGCCTTCCGTCCACCCGCTTGCTGCAACCATAACTCAACAGCAGCCTCACAGGTACCCCAAGAGTAAACAGATGCCCCCATTACGGTCCCAAAAGCTGTTCCAGCCCCTCCAGATCGAATCCTTGGAGAACAGTGGCTGGGAGTAATCCTTTGCCCGAAGTCACCCGGCCATCTGGAGGCAGAAGCAACGAATTGCTCCAAGTTGAAATGAGGTATCGAAGTACTGGTACCTTGCTCAGGACCCTTCGCCTTCGTTGACCTTCTTCTCAACCCAAACCCTGCAAATGATGGTCCCCTTGTCCCTCTTTGGCAAGGAGTGTCATGCAGCAAAGGGCGTGTCTGATGCAGTGGGGTCCCAGCGGCGAACCGCCAATGCGGTGCATGCCAATGGCTCTCTCAGTCTCACAACGGCGGGAGGTGGATGCGTTTCTTCACTAAGATGGCCCGGATTGTGGAGGGGAGCAAAAAGTTGCCCTCCTGTTGGTAAGGTACAGTGCACCACGTAGAAAAAACAATGCCAGGATACGTACCCCTCCATATCCCCAACAGAACTGAAATTTTGGCCTGCTACTCCAGTTCGCTGAGGCGGCCCCTCCAAGACTCCAGCTGCTTCAACCACACCCTCGACAACTCAATCCAATCCAGTCCCTTGTCAGCAACCGGTACAAGCTCGATTTTTCTCGTCTTGACTTATACCGTGGTCGGGACCATTTCTCAATCCCTCTTAGACCTCTTCTTCCGACTCTCCCTTTGAGATTGTCCATCTTCATCTTCCTCTTCCATCATCATCCTCATTTCCTTCTCCTACCTTCATCCCCTTTGCGCCTGGCTGGTGTTGTCTTGTGCCGCTTTGCGCTCCACCGACTCTAAAGCTATTCTCTACTAATTTCTAACCCCTCCCACCTTTCAGGGGACCAGCCAGCCTTCACGCAAATCAGGACCGCCGTTTTCTTCTCACCAGCGTCCTTGGGGAAAGCATCAGATTTAGTTTCTGGTGTTACGACTTGAATTGATAGGTTTGTGACTATTGACCCCCGAGAAAGGGTCTCAATCACCAATTGCAAAAAACTAATTTTCACTTTTGGTCGCCATTACAGATTTCTTCGATACCCTTCACTCATCATGTACGGCGCCGGTCAAGGCCCTCAGACGGGCATTTCCACCCCCAGATCTAGCGCTTCTCTCCGGCCGTTGACCCTATCCCACGGCTCTCTCGAGACCTCTTTCCTCATTCCCACCAATCTCCATTTCCACGCCTCTCAGTTGAAAGACAAGTTTGTCGCTACTCTACCCGAAGCCACCGACGAGCTTGCCCAGGATGACGAGCCATCATCCGTTCCCGACCTGGTCGCCAGATACCTTGGCCTTATCGCCCACGAGGTCGATGAGGGTGAGGATGATGAGCAAGGCTCCTACGAGGAAGTTTTGAAGCTCGTTCTTAACGAGTTCGAGCGCAATTTCCTCCGTGGTAATGAGGCTCACGCCATTGCAGCCAGTTTGCCTGGTATTGAGTCTAAGAAGCTCGACTTCATCCGCAGCTACTACACCGCTCGTGCGGTGTGCAACCGACCGATCAAGCCCCACGCTTCAGCCCTTTTCCGAGCAGCTGAGGATGGTGACGCCGAAATTTACACAATTTTCGGTGGCCAGGGTAACATTGAGGAGTACTTTGAGGAATTGCGCGAGATCTTTAAGACGTACTCAAGCTTTGTCGGTGATCTTATCACCCGCTCAGCTGAGCTGCTCCAGACTCTCTCCAAGAACCCCAAGGCAGAGAAGATGTTCCCCAAGGGTCTTGATATCATGAACTGGCTTCACCACCAGGACTCTACTCCTGATGTCGATTACCTCATTTCGGCGCCTGTCAGTTTCCCTCTTATTGGCCTTGTCCAGCTCGCACACTACGAGGTGACATGTAAGGTTCTTGGTGTGCATCCTGGTATGCTGCGCGAGAGAATCACTGGCTCCACTGGTCATTCTCAAGGTATTGTCATGGCCGCTGCTACTGCCGCTGCTGACTCTTGGGACTCGTGGAGAGACATCGCTAGCTCTGTCCTCACCATGCTTTTCTGGATCGGAACACGAAGCCAGCAGGCGTTCCCTATCACCTCCATGACCCCTACTATGCTCCGCGAGTCGCAGGAGCACGGCGAGGGTGCCCCCACTCCTATGCTTAGCATTCGAGATCTACCTCAGGCTGAGGTTCAGAAGCACATTGATGCTACCAACCACTACCTCCCTGAGGACCGCCACATCAGCATTTCTCTCATCAACAGCCCACGAAACTTGGTTGTGACAGGACCTCCCACTTCCCTCTACGGTCTTAACGCCCAGCTGCGCAAGGTCAAAGCTCCTGTTGGCCTGGATCAGAACCGAATTCCTTTCACGGAGCGAAAGGTTCGCTTTGCCAACCGATTCTTGCCTATCACCGCACCTTTCCACAGCAAGTACCTGGCTGAGGCTACTGCTATGATTGATGAGGATCTTAAGGACATCTCCATCGACTCCAGTGATCTCGGCATTGCCGTGTTCGACACCAACACTGGCAAGGATCTCCGAGAGGAGGTCAAGGGTAACATTGTCCCAGCCCTTGTCCGCTTGATTACCCGTGATCCTGTCAACTGGGAGAAGGCCACTGTCTTCCCTGATGCCACTCACATTCTGGATTTTGGTCCTGGTGGTGTCTCTGGTCTCGGTGTTCTGACTAGCCGAAACAAGGAGGGTACTGGTGTCCGTGTCATCTTGGCCGGTACTGTGGATGGTGGTATGAATGATCTTGGCTACAAGGCTGAGCTCTTCGACAGAGATGAGGAGAATGCTGTCAAGTATGCTATTGACTGGGTTAAGGAGTTTGGACCCAAGCTTGTCACCAACAAGAGCGGCCGAACATACCTCGACACCAAGATGAGTCGTCTCCTTGGTCTTCCTCCTATCGTGGTTGCTGGTATGACTCCCTGTACTGTTCCCTGGGATTTCGTAGCTGCCACCATGAACGCTGGATACCATATCGAGCTTGCTGGTGGTGGTTACTTCATCGGCCCCATGATGACCGATGCTATCAACAAGATCGAGAAGGCTATCCCCGCTGGTCGTGGTATTTCTGTCAACCTGATCTACGTCAACCCCCGTGCTATGGCCTGGCAGATTCCCTTGATCGGCAAGCTTCGATCTGAGGGTGTTCCCATTGAGGGCCTTACCATCGGTGCTGGTGTTCCTTCCATCGAGGTTGCTCAGGAGTATATTGAGACCCTCGGCCTTAAGCACATCAGCTTCAAGCCCGGTTCCGTCGATGCCATTCAGGCTGTCATCAATATCGCCAAGGCTAACCCCCATTTCCCCGTTATGCTTCAGTGGACTGGTGGTCGTGGTGGTGGTCATCACTCTTTCGAGGATTTCCACCAGCCTATTCTCCAGATGTACGGCCGTATCCGACGACAGGAGAATATTATTCTTGTTGCCGGTAGTGGTTTCGGTGGTGCAGATGACACCTACCCATACATCACTGGTGAATGGGCTAAGAAGTACGGATATCCTCCCATGCCCTTCGATGGTTGCTTGTTCGGTAGCCGCATGATGGTTGCCAAGGAGGCTCACACCAGCAAGGCCGCCAAGGAGGCTATTGCTGCCGCTCCCGGTCTTGAGGATAGCGAATGGGAGCAGACATACAAGGGACCTGCTGGCGGTGTTCTCACCGTTCGATCTGAGATGGGTGAGCCTATCCACAAGCTTGCCACTCGTGGAGTTCGCTTCTGGGCCGAGATGGACCAGAAGATCTTCAGTCTCCCCAAGGAGAAGCGAGTCGCTGAGCTAAACAAGAACAAGGACTACATCATCAAGAAGCTCAACGATGATTGTCAGAAGGTCTGGTTCGGTCGCAACAAGGAGGGCAAGGCTTGTGACCTTGACGACATGACCTATGCTGAGGTTCTCCGTCGTCTCATCGAGCTCCTCTACGTCAAGCACCAGTCTCGCTGGATTGACCGCTCCTACACTGTGCTTGTCGGTGACTACATTCACCGTCTTGAGGAGCGTCTGACCACTACCCCGGGCAAGGCCTCGCTTCTCCAGAGCTACTCCGAGCTCAACGATCCTTTCGAGGTGATTGACCGCATCCTCGCTGCCTACCCTGACGCCGAGACCCAGATCATCAACGCCCAGGATGTTCAGCACTTCCTCATCATGTGCATGCGGCCTACCCAGAAGCCTGTCACTTTCATCCCTGTCTTCGATGACAACTTTGAGTTCTACTTCAAGAAGGATTCCCTGTGGCAATCAGAGGACCTCGATGCCGTCGTTGACCAGGACGTCGGTCGAACCTGTATTCTCCAGGGCCCCGCCGCTGCTAAGTTCTCCACCGAAATCGACCAGCCCATCAAGTCTATCCTCGATGGCATCCACGAGACTCACGTTGAGTACCTCACCAGGGACCTTTACAATAACAACAAGGCTACCATCCCTTACATTGAGTACTTTGGTGGTAAGCTTGTTGACCCCGAGATGCCTCTTGACGTCGAGGGCTTGACTGTCAGCTATGACACCTACAAGAACACCTACCGCTTGTCGTCATCTGCCGCTGCCACTCTCCCCGAGCTTGACTCTTGGCTGTCTTTGCTTGCTGGCCCCAATCGTAACTGGCGCCACGCTCTGCTCATGGCCGATGTTGTTGCTCAAGGCCAGAAGTTCCAGACCAACCCTATCCGACGCATCTTTGCTCCTTCCCGTGGTCTGTTTGTTGAGATCTCTTATCCCAATGATCCTTCTAAGACTACCATTGTCGTTCGCGAGCAGCCTCGCCACAACCAGTACATCGATGTTATCGAAGTTAAGCTTGTCGGCGAGAACAAGATTCAGGTCAACATGATCAAGGATACCACTGCTCTCGGCAAGCCTGCTGCTCTGCCTCTGGAGTTCACCTACCATCCCGAGGCTGGATACTCCCCTATCCGTGAGGTTATGGAGGGTCGTAATGATCGCATCAAGGAGTTCTACTGGAAGGCGTGGTTCGGCGAGGAGCCTCTCGATCTCGACGCTGATGTTACTGCCAAGTTCGATGGTGGCAAGACTACCATCACTGGTGAGGCCATCAATGACTTCGTGCACGCTGTTGGCAACCACGGTGAGGCCTTTGTTGACCGACCTGGCAAGACTGTCTATGCTCCTATGGACTTTGCCATTGTCATTGGCTGGAAGGCTATTACCAAGCCTATCTTCCCTCGCACCATTGATGGTGACCTTCTGAAGCTTGTCCACCTTTCCAACCAGTTCCGTATGGTCCCTGGCGCCGAGCCTCTCAAGAAGGGCGATGAGGTCTCCACCACTGCCCAGATCAACGCTGTCATCAACCAGGAGGCTGGCAAGATGGTTGAGGTCTGTGGTACACTCGTTCGTGATGGAAAGCCTGTCATGGAGGTCACCTCTCAGTTCTTGTACCGTGGTACCTACACTGACTACGAGAACACCTTCCAGCGAAAGGTTGAGACTCCCATTCAGGTTCACCTCGCCACTACACGGGATGTTGCTATCCTCCGCTCCAAGCAGTGGTTCTCTGTCGATGAGCTTCCTCAGAACATTGACCTGCTCGGTCAGACTCTGACCTTCCGCCTCCAGAGCTTGGTTCGCTACAAGAACAAGACTGTCTTCAGCAGTATCGAGACCCGTGGCCAGGTTCTGCTTGAGCTCCCCACTAAAGAGATCATTCAGGTTGGCAGCGTCGACTACGAAACCGGAGAATCTCACGGTAACCCCGTTGTCGACTACCTTGAGCGCAACGGCCAGCCCATCGACCAGCCCATCAACTTCGAGAACCCCATCCCTCTCAGTGGCAAGTCTCCCCTCGCCCTCCGAGCCCCTGCTTCCAACGAGAACTACGCTCGTGTGTCTGGTGACTACAACCCCATCCACGTCTCCCGTGTATTCTCCAGCTATGCCAACCTTCCTGGCACCATCACCCATGGGATGTACTCTAGTGCATCCGTGCGAAGCCTGATCGAGACTTGGGCCGCTGAGAACAACATTGGCCGTGTCCGAAGCTTCCATGCCTCGCTTGTGGGCATGGTTCTGCCTAACGATGAGCTCGAGGTCAAGCTTCAGCACACTGGCATGGTCTCTGGTCGCAAGATCATCAAGGTCGAGGTCCGCAACAAGGAAACCGAAGACAAGGTTCTCGAGGGTGAGGCTGAGGTCGAGCAACCTGTGACTGCCTATGTCTTCACGGGACAGGGCTCCCAGGAGCAAGGAATGGGTATGGAGTTGTATGCCAGCAGCCCCGTTGCCAAGGAGGTCTGGGACCGCGCCGACAAGTACCTCCTCGACGCTTATGGTAAGTTCCATCAACAAAGTACAATCAATATGCAATCGCTAATATGTCTCAGGTTTCTCCATCACCAACATTGTCAAGAACAACCCCAAGGAGCTCACCATCCACTTCGGTGGACCTCGTGGTAAGGCTATCCGCCAGAACTACATTGCGATGACTTTCGAGACTGTCGCTGCGGATGGTAGCATCAAGTCTGAGAAAATTTTCAAGGAGATTGACGAGACTACTACCTCATACACCTACCGCTCCCCTACTGGCCTTCTCTCGGCCACTCAGTTCACTCAGCCTGCTCTTACCTTGATGGAGAAGGCCAGCTTCGAAGATATGAAGGCCAAGGGACTCGTGCCCAACAACAGCACCTTTGCTGGTCACTCTCTCGGTGAATACTCGGCCCTTGCTGCCCTTGCTGAGGTCATGCCAATTGAGAGTTTGGTATCCGTTGTGTTCTACCGCGGTCTCACCATGCAGGTTGCCGTCGAGCGTGATGCTGCTGGCCGATCCAACTACTCCATGTGTGCTGTCAACCCCAGCCGCATCAGCAAGACCTTCAACGAAGCTGCTCTCCAGTTTGTTGTCGACAACATTGCCGAGGAGACTGGCTGGCTCCTTGAGATTGTCAACTACAACATTGCCAACATGCAGTATGTGTGTGCTGGTGATCTCCGCGCGCTCGACACTCTTGCTGGCGTGACCAACTTCATCAAGATCCAGAAGATCGATATTGAAGAGGTCAAAGACAATATTGAGGAGGTCAAGGGACACCTCCGCCAGATCATTCGCGGCTGTGCTGAGAAGACCCTTGCCAAGCCCACTCCTCTTGAGCTTGAGCGTGGCTTCGCTACCATTCCTCTCCGTGGTATCGATGTGCCCTTCCACTCGACCTTCCTTCGATCTGGTGTCAAGCCTTTCCGATCTTTCTTGCTTAAGAAGATAAACAAGACATCCATCGACCCCTCCAAGCTGGTTGGAAAGTACATCCCCAACGTGACGGCCAAGCCGTTCGCGCTGACCAAGGAGTACTTTGAGGATGTATACAAGTTAACCAACTCTCCCAAGATTGGTGCCGTGTTGGCCAACTGGGACAAGTATAACCAAGATGAGGTCGCTACCAACGGTGTTGAGGGTAGCGATAGCTCCAGCGGCGAGTATGAGGGCTCTGGCCGTGCTGCTTAAGCAAATAAAGAAGAGGAAGATAAATAAAAAAATGGAAAAGGAAAAATAATAAAAAGAGGAAAGAGACCATGTAGAGACATGATATGACGGAAGACTAGAGATGGATGGATGATGATGAAGAGAGTTTACAGATTCCCAGCCGGATTGTTATTTCGGCATGAGTATATTACGATGTATTTTGTTATCTTTAGCTAGAGGAGCGTTTGTTTTGTGCTACAAGTTTTAGACAATTTTGAATGTTTGATGACAGCTTGGTTCATGAATTCCACCTCGTATCCTGTCCCGTGATTGCTCGAGCGCAGGTTTGTGATGTTGGTTTGCTATGCTGTTGTACAAATGAAGCTGATATAGGGAATAATTAACGAGATATCCAAAAACCTCATATTGGAGGGCTTGCCTCGGCTCGGCAATGTACCACCTTAACTCTGGATCCCACTGGTTCCGGTAGCGGTAGTGGTCGGCTGCCGGCGACAGCCGGAGACGGGCAAATGGTGGAGGTGGCCTATCAAGGAAACGAAGTCCCGTTTGGTCACCAACAATATCACAAACATAGATAAGTTTACGTGTTCATGAATTCATATATAATGTCCAAAGAGGAAGGACTTTAGATTCGCGCTTCTTGTTCTTGGGTTTTCTTGTTCTTTCGGGCTCTGTTCGCTATTACATCATCTCCACTTGACATCTCACCTCTTATTGTTCAACACCACGACGGACTCCTGAGAGGGTTAAGATACAGACGAATTTACAATGACCGGTATGAGGAAACAGGTCTTTGTGGGGACTTTCGTATCCAGCAAGAATCCAAAAGAGCTCAATTATCAACATGATACGATCGTATGTGTTGATGGAGACGGTAGAATTGTCAAGGTTGATACACAGGGCGGTAGTACCGAGGAGATTGGAAAGAGACTACGTGAAACCCTCGATTGGGAACTCAGCGATGTAGATGTCCATATCGCAAAGCCCGGACAGTTCTTCTTCCCTGGGTTCGTCGGTGAGTGATATAGCCCCGATTTTGAAAAATCACACTAACAGCATTAGACTCACATGTTCATGCATCTCAATACCCAAACGTGGGAATCTTTGGAAAGACGACACTTCTAGACTGGTTGGAAAAGTACACCTTTCCTCTTGAATCCAGTTTGAAGGACCTGAGCAAGGCAAAGCGAGTATATGGCTCATGTGTCCGACGGACATTGTCTCATGGAACGACAACAGCGGCTTACTATGCAACCATCGATGTAGCAGCAACGAACCTCCTCGCTGATCTCTGTCTAGAGATTGGACAACGAGCTCTTGTTGGTCGCGTGTGTATGGATAATCCTGACATGTGTCCAAGCTACTATCGCGATGAGAGTGTCGAAGAGGGTCTTGAAAAGACAAGACAGACGATCCGACATGTTCAGAAAATCGACCCTGAGTTTAAACTCGTATCACCGGTCTTGACACCGCGATTTGCGCCAACTTGCTCAAGCGACTCGATGAAGGGTTTAGCAAAGATTCAAAAGGAATTGGATCTTCCTGTCCAGACTCACGTTTCCGAGAACGAGGGGGAGGTCGATCTTGTTGCAAAGCTATTTCCGGAGTCGGAGTCGTATACGCAATTGTATGATGATTGCGGTCTTTTAACCACCCGGACGATTCTAGCGCACGCGATTCACTTGACTGAAGTGGAGGCGAAGTTGATTGCAGAGCGAGGAAGTAAGATCTCGCATTGTCCATGCAGTAACAGTTCCCTTACCAGCGGCTCTGCACGCGTAAGATGGCTATGGGACAAGGGTATCACGGTTGGTCTCGGCACAGACATGAGTGGTGGATACAGCCCGTCTATCCTCGAAGCAGCACGACAAGCAGCTCTTGTGAGCCGGCACGTCGCTATGGGGATGAACGAGGAGAAAGAACGGAGCAAGCTGACAGTCGAAGAAGTGCTGTATCTTGCAACTCGGGGCGGCGCAAAGGTCGTTGGGCTTGGCGATAGGATCGGTGGGTTCGAAGAGGGGATGGAGTGGGATGCGCAGCTGATTGGACTAGGAAGTGTTGATGAGGAAGGCGTGGCTGATGATGATGGGAATGTGAATGTTTTCGGGTGGGAGACCTGGGAAGAGAAGATCGCAAAGTGGCTGTTCAACGGAGATGATAGGAATGTCAAGAGGGTTTGGGTTAGAGGGAGGATGGTTCATGTGAAGTAGGGTAAAGGACAAAGACTTGAGTCAAGACATGCTACTATCTAGTCTAAGATGGTTTAGAGACGATAACGAATACTACCACTAACACCAAAACTCATTGTGGTACAGTACTTTGCCCTTGTGATCACCCGCGTCAAATGTTTCACTTGTTTATCTCATGGTCTTTCAGCCCTAATATGCCAAGATTGTGGCTTATCAAAAGAGGGTGCGCCATGAAGCCATGATTGAATTACTCCCTTTGACTTTTATCTGCCACTTTATCACTTACAATACATGGCTTGATTTGGGTAGTAACTTTAATTGACCGTGTCAGTCAATACGAATACTCTCGCCAACTTGCGCGGTATGACACTTTCTGTGGAGAAAATACGGCAGATGCTATTCCCTGTAAAGGATCTGCATAGGAAACGAGACTGACAAGGGGGTGCGGTAAAAGCCCGCGCTCTTGGTGGTGCTATTGCCTCTATCAATGGAGGATGATAAGACAATGCAAGGGCATGCTCTGTCTGACTGGCTGTATAACCGCTGAATGCAGGACAAGACCATAAAAACAGTCACATGAGAAGAAATCTACTAAAAATACTACTCTATTTCCTCAAACTTCTATCTAAATCTTTTATTTTCATTATTCATTATAATAGACGGAATCGTATGATAGTCTCTAGCAAGCGCTGCCAAGTCAAGTCTGCCTCAGCTGAAGCTTTAACTTCACCGACATATCCGTCACACCCGTGGTAAATTACCATCTAACCTCGTCTGTTAAGGTTAATAGCTCCCCTGTTATGGCTGAAACCAAATCTTTCATAACAGGAACTCGTCACTGGAGGCCTCGACGTGGCGTCCAGTCAGAGACCGACTCACTCCCCCCATTAATCGGGTGCTCCCTTCAGCCCTGTGTTTGCCCAACGGTTTGACTGTTAGTCAATGCTTTCTTTTTCTGGTTGAGAGGGGCGGAGGACTTGGTACTTAAGAAGAAGATGTTCCCCTCTTTGTAACTGAGGATCAGGTAGTCTGATCAGACTGATAGTCTATTGAGTGCTCAAGTGTCCAACTGTCTTCAACACATCTAGATATTTCCCCTCTCAATATTCTTCGCTTACAATGTCTACAACAACATCAACCCATGGCCTAACGGTCACAGGCGTCCCAAAGATGCCTTTCTGGTTCACTATCCTCCGCGGTGCAGCTATCGTCATCGCCCTTGGTGTCCTCATAACCGCAGCTTACCATCTCTCCCTCCTCGGAAGCTGGGCCCAGTACTATGGTGGCTCAGGTCCAGCTGGGTTCCTCATCTTCGACGTAAGTCTACCCAACCAACGACTATCTCCCTTTGAACTACAGTAACTGACGACTGCAGGCTATCTTCACATGGCTCGTTCTAGGCTCCATGCTCGCCTCTGAATATTTCGCACCTCATTTATATATGCGTCTTCTCTTCTTCGGCGCTCTTGTTCTCACAGCTATCTTCTGGCTTTCGGCTTGGGCGTGGGCGGCGTCATGGGCGGCGGACTTCTATCGTGTCTATGATGGATATGGACTTGGTCGGGCGAACGGTCTTGATGCGTGGGGTGCTTCGCTGGCGGCTGGTGCTGCTTTGGGAGCTGTAGCTTGGTAAGCTTATGTATTCCTCGCTCCCGCAGCTATGGCTAACGTATTTTTAGGGTTCTCATCGTTGTCTTCACCGTGTTCTTTGTCAGAGTTTGCTTAGCTGATCCTCACGGCTCTTCGTTTTCACCTAGACCTCAGAATGATGCTGAGGCTGCTCAGCCCAAGCCTGAAGGACCAGTCTATACATAGAAGGTCACCAGAGCACGTAAGTAAATTGAGGATAGCGGGAGAGAAAAGATTGAGTTGGTTATACCCGTGAGGCAATGATTCACAGTTGCAGCGTGTTATCCATTGAATCACAAGAGCGAGAGGGACAGTTTTGTTGCAGATGTCTGGTATTCAGAGTTAAGCCTGTGAGGGCAACCTTTACCTAATGATCATCTATGTGCTTCGAAGTTTTTAAAGTTACCGAACAAGATCTTCAAACAGCAAATACAACATTCTCAAAAAAAGATCCATACAAGTGTAGCAAATATGCTCATCTCTCAGTCGTATTGCGAGATAGTAGGAAGGGTCTCATAGCATTTGGGCAAGGTTACATTGGATCCTGAAGGAGATCAGTATAAGACCCATCGAAGCCCGTATCATCTGTAGCGGAGTAGGAGTTAGTGTTGCCATTGCTGGCACCGGGTTGGGAGGTCTGAATGCCGGAGCTCTGAGTGTTGATGGGTTCAAGGAAGGAGTTTTCGAGGCCTTGAGAGTTCTGGGAGAAGTCGTTGGCAAAAGGGCCATTATTATGAGCGTCGGAAGGGGGCTCTTCATATGTGAAGAGATTTCGGTTGCCGGCACTTGTGAAGGAGTTCTCAAAAGTTAGATATTCGTCGTTCTTGAAGTCGCTGGCCCGAGGAGTGATGATCTGTTGGCTAAAACTAGAAGGTCCTCTGCCTAAGGCATATGGATCACTGTAATCGATGTGGTTAAGGTTGCCGCCGTTTGGAAAATAGTTTCGGGGTGGAATTCTGCTGTTGTCAGCTTTAGTGGTTTCGATTCTAGTGTTCTCGGGCTTTTGGGTCGCGCGGCCACTGCTATTGTCGACCTTGTCGGCCTTGTTGGCTTTGCCGGGTTTGCTGGTTTTGCGTTTCTTGGCTGGGTTACCATTGCTTTGGAGACCGTCCTTGATAGGGTCATTGCCCTGGATACGGTTGTTGATAGAGCTACTGTCCTGAAGACCATTATTAATAGAGGCATTGCCAAGGATACCGTCGTCGATAGAGTTAATGTCCTGAAGATAGTTGATAGAGTCACTACCATGGATACCGTTGACAGAGCTATTGTTCTGAAGACCGTTGTCAAGAGAATCAATTCTCTGAAAGCCATTCGTAGTGAAAGAACTGTCCTGAGGACCGTTGTTGGAAAAGTCGGTGTTTTGAACACCATTGGTAGTAAAGGAGCCGTCATGGGTAACCCCATTGTCCAGATGCATGAAGTTAGAAAGATTAGTGTTCTGAAGAACGAAACCGGAAAAGGCATCGTTCTGGAGCCCATTGTCAAGAATGTTGCCGTCAGGAAGACAGTTGTTTTGCAAGTTACTGTCCTGAAGTACGTAATTGTTCCAGGAAGCGCACTGCAAGTCCATAGGCATGACAGGAAGGTTGTCCATCTGACCATAATCCTGGGAGCCCCAGCCATTTGGCGGAAGAGAGCCTTCGCTCATGTCGAACGTACCAGCGCAATTGCCGGCATCCATAATGTTTCCACCCATAGCATTGTTGAAATCCATAGACATGTTGATGTCGATAGTATTGCCAACTTCCATATCATTGCTGACGTTAGCAGTGTTGATAGGTCCAATCGAGCCTCCAGCATCGGCATTTGCACCGGGATTGACGATGTTCTCAGTAGGGACACCACCGTTGTTGATGTTGATGCAATTGTCCGCCTTGGCGTCGACACAGTTGTAGAGGTTCTCGTCAATCGGAATAGGGACGTCGACTGTATCCCCAATCGTGACAGCAATGACTTCAATGTCAGGAATGGTCATCTCAACAAGTTCATCGAGATTCAGCTCAGGGGGTTCTCTTCCCTCTGAGACCGCTTCCTGGATTTCACGTTCTTTAGCTTCAATAGCAGCAATGAGTGCTTGAACCTCTTTCTCCTTCCTGATACTATCCTCCTTCGTAAGTCGCTAGACACATGTTAGTAAAATATTCTTGTTAGAAAGGTAGGTGCAATAACTTACCGCATTTTCGCTATTTCGAGCAGAGTGTTCAATTCCTTTGCGCCTCTTAGTTTCCGCCGATTGAGCGTCCTCGGCCAAGCGCACTTTTGTATTCATATCTTCTAACATTTTCATTTTGAGGGAGTCACCAATGACATCCCATTCTCGCGCATCGGCACCAAGCGAGACTGCCTTGATACGCCAGAAGTTGGTTTCAATTTGTAACATGTTTGCGATGTGTCGAAGGTTTTGTAGTGCTTCTTCACGTCGGTTGCGAGTACCCTTAGCCGCTACGTTGTTCCGTTCAAGATCGACCTGCTTCTGGGTGGTGAGAATAGCTTTGTTCTTTCGTTGAAGGACTTTCTCAAGAGGAGTGTTCTCAAAACCGGGCGGGACCTGGTAGGTAGGACCAACAAATTCTTTCGGCGCTTGTGGGGGGAGTCTAGAGGGGGGCTGGCTTGGAATTCTGGATTGCTGCTGCGTTATCTCAAGATCGATCAGCTTAAACCGGTTTTCAACCTCCTCCGGGGAAAGAGAAGGATGAGGCCCCAAGCCAAGTTGGCTGAGCTTGACACCTCCGAGGAACTTTCCGTGTGAACGAGGGTGAGAAGGGCCACCAACATGCTGTGCTTGAGGGCGGTCAACTGGAGGGACCAGGGGTGCCTGTTGGTTCTGTGTCCCCATATTGGAGGATTCGCCGCCGGCCGAGTTCATGGGCTGATTCTGAGGACCTTGAAGCTCTGCAGCTAGAAGAGCACCTTGTGTATTAAGTCTTGGAGAACGAAGCACGGCCCAAGCCTTGCGGCGTTCCTGTCTATCTCTGCGGCTTGCCTTGAACGCTTCAGAGAACCCAGGACGGTCCCAATATTCGCTGGGAGTAGTCTTCTTCAAAGCAGGACCTTCGACAGAAGATGAGGCATCAACTCTGTCGATAGAACGCTTCAGAGATTTGTTTGGCTGCTGATCGTGCGGCTTCGCCGGCTGTTTTCCCTTAGCCTTTTCAGAAAGGGGTACTTGGATTTGGGATTGCTGAGGCTCCCGAGGTACTGGCGGCTGCTTCTGAGTCTTCTCTGTATGTTTTCCTTTAGCCTTCTTAGAAAGGGGTGCTTTGGTCTGAGATTGCTGGGTCTGTTGGGTTACCGGCCGAGGAGGGAGTTGGAACGAAACTGTTTTCTTAGCTACCCTGATTCCTGCGATGGCTGCTTCAGCTGATCCAGCTGGTAGATATAATTGGGCCGCACGGGATGCAGCACGCAGACGTCGAGTGTGTCCAGACACCTGTTGTGCTTGGGGATACTGGAAAGTCTGAACTGAAACAGAAGCTTGAGGTTCTTGAGTCACCTGAGGTGCAGCAGGTTGGGGGAAAGCAAAGCCGGAAGCGTGAGTAGCCCCAGCTATCTGGCCGGCTTTCGGAGCCTTGGTAGCCCGAGGAGCTTTGGTAGCCCGAGGAGCTTTGGTACCCTTGGGAGCACGAGGCTTGGAAACACGAGGCTTGGGAGCTGCCTTGGTGTCCTTGGGATCCTTAACTGCTTTGGAAGTGCGAGGAGCCTTCGGTTTGATAATGCGAAAAGTCTTAGATGGGGTAGTTGTAGTGGGTTGAGTAGCTGTAGTAGCCTGGGCAGGTTTGGGAGCGAGAACTGGCCGAGTGACCTGAGGTGCAATAGGTCGAGGAGGCCGGGGGAAAGCTAGCTGAGTTCCTCGAGCGGGAGCACCAACCTGGGTAGGAGCGGACACTTGAATAGATCCAGCAACCTGAACATATCCAGAAGGAAAATAGTTGTGATTAACTGCATGAGGTAAGGGAATGCCAGAATTCTGAGGGGCACTGGAGTTGAGCTGGAATCCCTCAGGTTGAGGAGGCTCGAAGGAAGGTCCCTCAGACATCGTGTCTTCGGGACGCGAATCCGCGTGAGGAATAAATAGAGAGGGTCTAGTGGTATGACGGTGATGCTGTGATCAATATGTCCTGCTGTGATTAAGGGCAGATGTGATGTGATGTGATGTGCGGCACTGAATAGCTGCACAGATCGGTGATGGGGAATGCAACGACGCAATGAAGCAAGGTAGAGTAGATGAATTTGCGAAGCAAGGGATACTCGTGATTAATAAAGAGACCAAAATCTGATGTTTCAGATGATAGAAGTGTGTTGTGTGAAAATGAAGATTCTGATTTGTGGTTGTAATGTTGTGATGTGGGAAGAAGAGAGGAGAGAAAAGAAGAGATGGGAGAGCGAAGTGGGTGGAGTAATCAAGAACGGAGGACAGCAAACGCAATGCAGCGGGTATTGTTCTACCACTGCAGCAGATAAAGCTGAAAATACAGTAGAGACAAGCTAGCGAATACTTACAGGGAGATCTGGCAGTGGCATAGGGGCATTTTGAGCCAATCCACTTGGTCACTGCTATGTTTAGGCCGCATCTGAAGATGGAAGCACTCAAGGACAGGTCGTTTGCTACTAGAGGCGCGCCTGGAGACGTGATTAAGAAAAGAATACGTCACGAGCAGAACAACAGATTATATCCCATCTGATGCAATGGGAGCCATACGCTGTATTCTTGTTTGGCAGCCCACGTGAGCATATATATTTTATGACCTCCCCCAGAATACCTTATTCTGAACATGCTATAAGACGGGTCTATCTAGATTATATTATTATTTTTAAGTGATGCATGTCCATCGAGTTATATCGTTGAGTGTCTGGCGGACCCAAGGCGTTGAAGTCGAGAGTGGAGTTCAAAATCCCGGCACTGCAGTAGAGCCTCCATTCTCCACGTCGAGTTAGAATGCATGGAAATAAACGGTCCATCGCCTGGGCGAAGAAAACACATGACGTGGTTACTCGCGAGGGTACACGAGGCGTAACATGCAACGGCAACAGTTCTAGCGAGAATGCACTTTAATAATTGTTTCTTCTTTTTCTTCTTCTTAATATGAGCTTCAACATATCAAAAACAACAATCTTTGGTGAGTCATTCGCTATTTGTTCTTTTGTTGCTGTCTTTATTCATCATGGTGTGCTACACCCAAACCCGCCAACACTAGGCATTGACTAATGCCCACGTTCTAAAAACCCAACCCGGATGATCTCTTATATCATGTGTTTATCATGAATCGACTCTTGGAGTAGTATCGGCATTTCCGCTTCATCACCGTCAAGCCGGCTCGCGCCTCGTGTTGTAGGCAGCCGTCGCATCGAAGGTACACATCGAAAAAGCACATCGACTTGTGCAATTACCAGGGTGAAAAAGACATAGAAAGAATTTTATGTCTTTCTAGTACATAGGAAAGCATTTTCGGAAGTAGTGAGTCGCTCTAAGCTGATTTGCGCAAAAAGGGGCTACCGCTGAAGCTGGCCATCCGCAGCATCGTGGACGATACGCAGAGAAGACGTCAAGAACAAGAAGAATAAAAAGAATTGGGATCAGTAGCATGGAAAAATTGATCGAATAATCCAAATGTTGAGGCGAACGTGTTCACTCGTCCACTCATCGTCATATTGGAATATGTTCACCACTCTGCTTCATCTTCCACCCGCGCCCTTTGTTTGAACAGCTCCAAACTCACATATAAACATCATTCGATCCATTAGCTAATCTGTTGCACCAATAGTCATTGATATCATTGACCGAAATCGAAACATCCCGAGAAAGACATGCGAATCGTCAAGGAGTCAAAAAGATTAACAGGAATTGAATTTCCCAAAGCCGAAAGACCTGGCTTTTCGACAACATATCGCTGTCCGCTTCATGGTATCTAAAAGTACTTTGCCGCTCCCATACTCAAGTCATGGCTCGAGTCCATCAAGGCCGTTATTCCCACCCGAAAGAGAGTGTCCCAATACGCCGCCACAAGTACGTTATCGCCTTTTCCCATTCCTTTGCTTCCCTTTCCGTTAACTTGACCAGAGCCCCGCTCACAAGGCCAATCCTGTCCCGTCCTTTGTCCACCGATAAACTGCCAAAAGCTCCCTTCGCCGTTGTTGCTGCTCTCCTAGATCCTCGGGCACACGACCTCGAACCTGAGCAAGAGCGCTACGCATAACTTTGCTGAATTTTCGCTATCAATTGTCAGTTTTGCGCCAATTATTAATTACCGAGAAGCTTACCTGATATTCTGTGCTTAGCGTGACAACACATGCTTCGTGAGCCCGCACGATCGTCTCGCATGCCTTTGCAACGCTTGGCGATGCCTCCGATTGCAGCTTATCCGCAATAAGCAGCAATAAGAACGACCCCTGAAGAAGATAGATCCCGAAGAAGAAAGGCATGAACTCCAGCCCAGGGTCGAATTCAAGAATTTGGTTGATGGCTTCAGCCGCTGCTACAGCATGGCTTGTTGACGTGATAAATCCTTGCGATGAGATCCACAGGTCTTCATCATCCAGCAAGTTTATGGGATCCCACTTTCCAGCCAGAAGAATATGCAAGACATGCATCACATGAGTTCCATATGCAATAACAATTCGAGTCTGAATATTGCTCTCGGTAAGGCGATTTGATCCGTTAGTGTGTACTGAGTGAACTGATGGTGTGTTTGTTTCAGGAACCCCTGAACGATCGTTACCCTCATTTTGAGGATCGACTCTTTCCTCCGCCGGCCGAGGCAGGTTCTTGTGCTCGAAAGCCTGCAAACTCTGCTCATAGATTTCCAAATGTCGAGTAATTTCCGCAGTCTGAGCATTCCACTCATGACTTTGACGAAAGCCAGTTCCGAAGCGAGGGTGGTTCTTTGCGTGATGCAGGTCGACGATTTCGCCCAGAATTGTCATGAGGGGGAGAAAGTATCCGAATATACTGTGGCCACGACACTCATACTGAGGTCCATGAGCCTGGGACATATCGGCACCATATCCTTCTGGACTCGTTCCTAGCAAATTGGGATCTGTTGCCGAATTTGAGTGGCCGCTGAAATCGCCGTTCTGCCATCGAGCATCATCCATTGGCTGCAACAAACCCTGGCATTCAATATCGAGCAGAAACAGGGGGCGGTTGTAACACAGCGCCAAATGTCTATCGACGATGTAAAGGAGCCACCATATCCGGCGTCGCTCCTCGCGTTCTTCCTCACCTACATATCCGCTACCACTAATACCGCCTTCTCCATCATCTGCGGTATCAATGTCCATATTCTCTTGGGTTGCGGGTGAAGGTCCAGGGGGAAGCTCGCGGCCCAGCTTCAGCTCACGAGCAAGTCCCCAAGCAGCAGTCCACCATCTCATACTTGCGCCCTTGTATTCGCTAGCAGAGACGACGACCGCCAAATGAATGTAAGTTATCACATCGTCGAGACTACCTGCGGCACCAAATGGCCCTGATTCGCCACTGGTGGCATCGAGGCTAATTGAACCGGGCATTGCGACACCTAACCCACCAAGAGCAACACCATCGGCAACGGGGCTGGGCGCATCGCTTGGTGCTGTATGAATGAGTGGACGAAGAAGATACACTGTAAGTTCTAAGAGCTTCTGACACGTTTTGGCACGCGCTGATGGTGTGCTGGCGAGGAAAGGGGCGTCACTAGTTTGTGCAGCAACCCAAAGCATGCTTGCCAAGAGAGCTGGCTGACATGGTCTCGGCCTGTTCTGATCAAGGAAATATCGTTTTCGGAATACGAACCCTAAGACATAGGGTGACATCGGATGCATCTGGGCCGACGAAGAAGACGCAAAGTATAAATCGATCAAATCGCAAGCCAGTGGGATTGGGATAAGATTATTGAGATATGGCACCAATGGCTCAAGAACAGGATAGCGCAACTTTGAATTGCTGAAGGCGGGGGCAGGGACCTGGGACTGATATTGACCTGGCGGTGAAGTCATTGAAATTCCCCAGCCAGGCGAGGTTCCCTTTCCCATTGAGTACCCAAGAGGGCTATTCCCCATCCTAAATGTGGAGTTATTGGTGAAGTTTGGAGGGCTCTGAGCTTGCATCGAATATGGGAATTCGGCATAACCAGGCATGTTACCTCGCCCATTCGCAGCATATGACTGACCATTGAGCACAGGGCCTTCGAGACCTTGCGTCTCATAGCCGTGTGCCATACTTCCGAAACCATTAAGATCGAGACCGGCGTTATTTTCAATACGTTCGCCATCCAAAGAGGAACGGCCCAGGTGTGGTTGCTCGCTTATGTTGCCAAGGGGGTCGAGACCTTCTAGGCCTTGGGGATGTCGCATCACATCGTCGCCCGGATCTCTGCTTGATTTGCTGCTTGTGCTCGGATGTCGTTCGTTAGATTGCTGCTCCAGAACCATATTCGACGAGTCGAGTCCCTTGTTGGCGGGTAGGCCGTTCTCAGATGTTGATTCCTCAAGGCTCTGGCCATTAGCAGCCGCCGCAGCTTGAGCAGCAGCTTGTTGAGCCAATTCCTTTCTCGATGCCTTTCCTCTCTTCTTCCTTTCGCGGATGTACTCGCACCCCAGGCCGAATTCTACAGAAGTCAGAAACACTTCGTCAATGTTTGACCTCAGTACCTACCAATGCAGTGTGCACATGGGTGTTGACCGTCGCATTTGGTCCGAAGCTGATTACACTGATCGCAGGCTCGACTGATTCTTCTCCTGATGGGTCCTGAAGTGCTGGAATTACGCGGATGAACTCCATAAGGGTGTTGCCGATTCTTTACTTGAGGGCCTGATCGTTCCAGATGTGCGTTTGAGAGGGGAACAGCCTGTGAGAGTGGTTGAAGTGGATACTGATGGGTTTGCCCAAGTGAATCCAGACCTGTACCTGGCATCGTGCCTTGCTGGACGTTTCCATCCGGTGAGATGTTGGAGGAGGTGATGTTCTGGTAAGGTGAAAAGCGTTGAAGTGGATTAGATAACATGTTGCCGGTGCTCGCGCTCACCACAGACGCCGCGGAGGGTCTTGCGGTAGTAAGGGTATTGTGGGTTCGAATATCCGTAGCTAGGATCGGAGGATGTTGTGAGCTATTCCCCTCTCTTGGAAAGGACGGGGACAGCTTCACTGATAAACCTGGTCAGCTTGCCCTCCCGCAGGCAGAACTCAAATCAGTTTATGGGGAGTAATAGATGTAAGAGGTAGGTAAACAGGGGTTCGAGTCTGATGACGGCTGCAGGCGGGTTGCAGAGGCATCAAAACAGACCAAGATCAACGCGTATTGCTTTTAGGGGGGCAAATTTGTCAGGGAGCGGGGATCGCTGAGATACTGACAAGGCATCTGACACCTTTGCATTATAGGGAGTGATGGGCACAGGGTTTTGAGAGTAGAGGGTTATATGAGTACGTCTCTCGTATATGAAGATGGCAGGGTATAAGAGCTGGGTTGACACTTGACAGGGAAAATGAAAGGATTTTGGGAGATGAAAGACAGTTCAGGAGATGAGACAAACTGAAGGTATACACTTACAGTACCCTGGTCGTTTGAGGTCTCTAGCTGCCGTCAAAAACTCTGGCTAAATAGCTTATTGCCAGATGCGTTGAGATTTGCAGCAATGTCGAACTGGGTTTCCTGTCAAACTTCGTGCTTGAACCCAGACGTGTCGAGGCAAGGTCTTCGTCTTTGATGCAATTGACTTGGTGATTCGAGTTTTAAAGAGACGAGAGATGAACAGAATCTTCATACCCAGATTGGTCACCTTATGGCTTGTTTTTAAGAGACCCAAGTCCAGTCAAGTCATGTCAGATCAGAAGATTGAGTGACTGACAAGTGGATCCTGAGGTTTGGCGTTGAGTGAGTCTGAGCCTATATAGCTCAGAAACTCTGGAATCGAATTTCAACTTTGAGATGGAGAAAGGTGTTTACAAAGATAAAAAAATAAAAATAAAAATAAGCAATATGGATAGTTTCGAATCGTTTTCAACCAACAATGACGACGACAATCAAGATCAGACGGTAACGAAAGAAGGGATGAGAGAAACGGGCGTTGTGTTTTTTCTGGAGAAACCCCAAGGCATGACCGCTCGTGACTGAAATGTCGGGCGGTGCCAGAAAAACCTGGGCATGGATGGGGCTTGTCGACAGAAACGGGGGAGTACTTTTACTAGACCAGCATGCCCCAAGAAGTTGCCGCTTGCCAAATGGTTCGCTTCCTACTCCATACGGAGAAGTAAGGATCTAGCCTTAGTTAGACTCTAAAGCTTGGGAGCGAGGTCCCGCCGAAGGTGGGTTGATGAACAGATGTGGAGTGGTGTAAGAGGTGGAGGATTTTTGGTACCATGGGGTGCCACTCCTACTAACGAATTGCTCGACTTTGTCGGTTGAATCTTCCGAGCAAAATTGTTTAATGACTATCACAGTCACAGTCAATCTGGGGTGTCATGTTCGAGACGTGTTCTTTTCTTTTTTCACCGGCCGGCTTCGAGGCTAGCCGCGTCTTATCGCGTCTTAAAGCCGTCACATCGAATTGATATTAACCGTGAACCTGGGGAACTGTCAATGACAGTTTGTCCGTCTGGGGTCGAGATGCGATGATGCGAAAAGGTGGCAGCCATCCCCAGGATCTCATCTTATTATCCAGATAACAGTTGGACGGGGAAGACGAGAAGCTACTACAGTATAGGTAGCTTCCTCATATGATTGCTACCAATCTAGGTAAAGAGCTGTAGCAGGCTCAAAGGCTCAAACATGTGCTGACGTCTAGAGAACCGTTCATTGGAAATCGGTGATGTTATTGATGAGCTTGTCTGCCGCTCTATTGCTATTTCTGTAGGGGAAAGCCCATGGTCGTCGGATCTAGTGGCGTCGGGCGCATGGCCGCCCATCTGAGGCTCTCAAACACGACATACTGACACAGACATGACAAAGCCGGAGCTAACTTTAGGTTAGCCGAGGCTTGACGTCGAAAATACTCTCGGCGTTGGAGTTGGGGGGGGCAAGGGGAAATTGGAAGACGGCAGAGCACAACGGCATTGTAGAACTAGAGAGTGCCAAGTTCTCTGCTCGTGTTAGATGCTAAGATGCGAGCGACGGTCGAAGGATGATGAAGGATCTTCGGGCTTCGTTCCCAGGGCCTACGATCCGTTCCGCAAAGTTGCTAGAGGCGTCAGGGCACTGTCTGTAACTCTGTATCTTCCCTGCATGGTGCGTATGTACGTATGAGTAGGTATGTGTACCTATGCGTATGAACTATCATGGACTTGCACTGCATCTGCATCCACAAAGTGGATTGAAGCAGGGCAGGGAACGGGAACGGGAGGGAGGTGTGGATGAAAAATGCTTGTGACTTTCCTGTTGCTCTCTGTTCCCCGGATTTTCATGGTCGAGACAATTGACTTTATCCCCCTGTTCATTTCCTCTGCTCTGCTGTGCTTTCTGTTGTGGTTTGAGCTTGAACAGCGATGAACCAATGCGCTACGTGAACTGAACCCCAGGTGATTGATTGACTATGCGCCTTCCTTAACGGTTATTAGTGTACTGGAGAGTTTGGGGCTCTAGCTTTGATTTTTATTCTTCCCCCAATCTCTGACTGAGATCGAGCCCAACCGGGGCCAATCAGCTTTGGGTTCGGTTCGGCTGTAAGAGCTTAACTTAAGATATTATTCACCCCCAAAATGGAAAAATTCGCGAGCCTGTCTTTCGATTTAATTTCTCTCATATGCATCCTTAAAATTCCCACTTTCAAGTTTGAAGTTACTGCTTTGACATCTTCCTGTCAAACTCTTCACGTCTTCCTTCTTACCAATTCTTGTGTAACCTCTGTTGCTGGACTATATTATCGGTAGCCTGTAGTTAACCCGGCATTTGCGCCCGCATTTGCGCACCAATCAAATCGTCGAGAGCCCTGTCAGATGCTGCACCGGCCGGAAACGCGGATTAGACTCAGTGGAATGCATGCAATGCTAGGCTCCAGCATAAGTCAAGCTACTGTACTATCGGCGATTCTATCACTTCAAGCAGCATTTGAACTGCATGGCAGGGTCTTGGCCACGAGTTGGATGTCTACCCCCTCCACCGTGATTTTCCTCCAATTCTGTATCATACCGTACCTTACTTGCTGACTTATTATTTCTATGAGCGTTCCTTCACAGCTCCTACACTGTAACTCTCTCCAGAAAGCTAATAATCTCGCCAATCGCTTGCTCACCTCCAAATACTTCCCCATCTCATCTCTCCTCATGACATCCACCGCCGGAATGTCTTGCTTGTGGCGCCGGGGGTCCAACGGGCTTCCGGGCCGATTTCCCCACACTCGTCCCATCCACTTACATCCTTGTTATGTACCTAGGTACGGTATGCATGTATGTATGTATTCTACACACTCTCCCCGGTCCTTCGGTTCCATGAACTGACCCTTCAGTTCATCTTGACACCATCTTTAACCAGAGACTTGAGCTGTAGTGTGTGCTCTACCGTCCCTTGCTCCCGGATGCCACGTGGTTCCCTCTTACACAACCTCCTACGACGTGATCGAAGCTTGAATATTGAACCACATTCGTTGTGTGACAGCCTTTACACGTCATTTTCAGTGGTATACTAGTCTCTATATAACCACTTTACCTGTAACCGCTTGAATCTCAGGTCGGCAAATGCGGTCTGTGAGCCTAGCTGAATTACGGAGAGCTGAGCCGGATATCATATTATTCAATGGTAATGATATAGCCAAAGCTTACCACTTGTGAGAGAGATCCCGACTCAAAAATTGTCACACCGCATAGTGGCCAGTCATGTAATACGAATCCACGAGTCTACACCTAATCCATCAAATAATTTATGCTTCATGTTCTGGCTAGTATACTTTTGACGACCAACTCCGATCCTCATCTAGTAAATGAAAATTTTTTCATCCAAGTCATGACTATTAACCTACAAATGATAGCAATATTGACAATGGTGTAACATGAAGTTTCAACCCCTTTAATCCAAGCCTGGAAGCCATCCACCTCGGGATAATGAAGCTCCCAACCCATCAAGCGCTGCTATCTGGTCGTCAGCTTCAGCTTGCATATTGCTGTTGCCTTCTGTGTTACTATTAGGGGTGCCCTGATTGCTGCTGTCGCCAAACATGAAGACAGAATTGTCTTGACCGTTGTTAGCCATCTGCCAGGCCTCGAAACTCTGGTGCCACCTTGCGCTGTCATTCAAGAACCATTCTTGCCCATCCATCCTCATAGACCGGCTAGACGTCGGAGGATTGCTGACAGACGGGACGGTTGTGCCGGCGTTTGCCATGCTGCTGCGGTTGACGGGTGCAAATGCCTGCTGATAGGATGGCATCGACGATGTAACAGAGACAGAACCCCATCCACCCATGGGCTCGGGTCCAAATCCTGCGTTGGATCTATTCAGAGGCATGCCCTGTTGCTGAGAAAGAATGGGATTCGACAGAGGGGCGCTTGTCAGCATGGCGTCTGTTACAGATCGTTGAGGCTGGTGCTGCGGCTGTTGCTGTTGATGTTGTTGCATCGGCCGAGCCAATTGTGCTTGATTAAACGGAGGGAAGGGGTTACATTCACCCATGGGCTTCATCGCCAGACCACCATCAGAAAGGGGCGAAGCTCCTGCCTGTGAATGAGGTGATGGGACATCAGATGTGCTGTACGTTCCGTATTTTTCGTCGGCCCGATGAAGCACGAATGCGGCATCCTCAGGAAGTTCACAATTCCACTTCCGAGCAAGAACACTGAGTATGCTCAAGGTTCTTCTCGCGCAGAGCCAATCTTCCGCGATCTCTTCGAGATGCTTTACCCCGTGAGTAATGTCCCTGCGAGCAGTTTTCTCAGGGAGGTTTAGTAAGTGGATTGTGCATGCGCTATGTACCATATACACTGCAATGTTACAAATCTGGCGCAGATTCCAAAGTTTCTTGTACAATCTGAGAAGCTTTGAGATCGCTCCAGCATTTGCTGTACAGATACGGCGTGGTGAGACATGTGGAGGAAGAGGAGAAGAATTGGGCGAGTATTTTAAGAAAGGTCGGAAGAGATGTATGTACTGGAGATGGAAGAACATGCTATTAAAGGTCAGTATTTTGCGGCTTAGCCGTTGCCGCGTCACTTACTGCATGAGAAGCACATTGGGTAGCTGGCCATCTTTGGGCTCAAACTCCCTCGGAAGTTCCTTTCGCCACTCTTCTAGACGTCGATGCAGCTCACTCAACTTCTTGAGTTCCACCGTCTTTCCACTGGACCTGCCAATGTGGCTTGGGTGGTAAAAGAAAGCGAGCAAGTCACTACTGATCTCGGAAAGCTTTGACATCTGGAGAGCAATAGCTCGTGTTCGTGCTGGCTGTTTAAATGACTGGTCGAATCCGTTATCCGTGTAAGGCGACCATGATTCCGCGTCCTCGTCGGGGAATACATCAAATTTGGAAACATTGAACGAACTCTTGGGTATCTGAGGTAGCCTGCCGAGGTAATTGGACCAGCACTTGTCGAATAGATAGCAGCCCCAGAATGTTATTCGCCTTGCATCAATCTCATAATCACTCATTCGTTCTTTGTCGAGCTGGCCAACATCTAGGTTAAGGCCAATATCTTCAGCCATGCGGAAACTCATTCCACTATAAACCCACCCCTTAGCTTCGCGAGCACATCCGGCTTCTCTTACCGACATGAGTGCCAACGCTTGAACGGTAACTAATCGAGGTTTTTCGTATTCATCGTTCTCGACAATCAGGCGTTTTGCCTCGGCAAAAAAGTGATCCCCCTTTGTCCGGCTATCGCCAGGGGTGCCATAGGCGCCAGCTACACTTGTAAAATGGCAACCCAGTGCGAGCATAGCGTTGACTAAGAGCGATGAGCAGTACACAGTACCTCGCCCTATCCCGGCCTTGCCTCTCAAAAAGTCTTGAAAGAAAAGTGTTTTTGAGAGTGTGGTAAAGTAAGGGTAGTGCCAGTTGAAATACATGTTGATCAGGTGAGTAATGAGCTGAGTGTCTTGGGTAACGCGAGTCCAGGAGGTAACAGGATCCTGCCCTGTTGTATAATCTTCAAGACTGGGCTCCAGTTCTCCGTCATGGGTGGGATCACTCAGATAGATAAGATGAGAGGTGCCTCCAATGAAGCGAACATTGCCATTCTCCAATCTGAGCTCACCCATCTTACGAGCCAGATCCCTTTCCCCCTGCTCTGGCTGGTCGGTAGTATAATTATCATTGGATTGATCATAATCGTCAGAATCATCATTGGACAACGGAATTGCCGGCTGTTGCTGTGGCTGTTGCTGCTGTTGCTGTTGCAACTTGATAATATCTTCGGCGACGGCATCCAGGCTATTGCAGGTACGAATCTTCTGAACAATGCTCGACACATTGTCTTCTTCGGCGTTTAATATGGCTTCGATTAAGATTTGCAAGGTTGAGTTGCGTGCCTTCATGCTATCGACCTTTTCGCGATAGACACCCTTCCGACGATGGTCTGAGTTGGGGTCATAAACGCACTCAGTTCCATATACGCTGGAGCACGCAGCGCAACTAGGAAGGGCTCCATCGCATTTCGACTTGCGTTTACGGCACGCTATACATGCCGTACTCACGCATCGCCTTTTCTGACTGGCAGGGTCGGCGCCTCTGCGTGACTTCTTGCGAGTTCCCCCTTGGGCTGTTACCGATGGGTCCGATTGTACTGCGGTCTTAGGTTGCGGCTCTCCCATGGTTCAACTGAGCAAGCGAAATCTGGGGATAAGGTATATACACAAATCAAACAAGTGGCAGAGGTCAGGGTGAGAAGAGATCCAGATAATAAAAGCTCTTGGTGAGATGATATGACACGATGTTTGAAATGAATGTGCTGGTTCCTAGGCCCACACTGTAGCCTGTGGGGGACGAAATCGTGGTTAGAGGTCCAACGGGGATCAACACTTTGGCTCAAACTAAGCGAATATGAGGTCTTTGCGGTTGGTCAATAGACACGATTGTGCGTAGTAGTTTAGATGTGATAGATTGGAGAAGAATCGAAAGGAGTTGGAGATTGAGCATATAGTCCTCCTAACAACTATTCCATCCTGAGGTTGCGGGTTTTGTAATCAACCATGACTGGCAGGACAAGGTGAGGGCTTCTGCCAAGTTGACCAACTCCACGGGATTTTTTTTCCCGGGGTCAGCGCCGAAGACAGTCCGAGTGCCTGACCAAAGTGAGGTGATTTGAGATGAGGTGATGATGAAAGGCGATGCAATGCGATGCGATGCGATGGAACCAGAGGTAGTAAAAAAAAGACGGTGGATGAAAAGTGAGGGAGTGGAATGGGAATGTGTGAGGCCTAGACTTTGAGTGCGGCTGATTAAGGTGAATCTTCAGGCGATTCCCGACTCGACCTGGCCTGACACCGAATGGAAGTTCTTTCTGGTACTTTACTATTGTAGGAAAAGGCCCTGAGGTAAGTGCATGCGTGGTAAGGTTAAGCAGAAGGAGGAACAGTGAACTGACGCTGATCAAGGAGTTGAGTGGAGGTAAGAACCCAGTATCGCGTGGAGGGTCCCGCCTTACCTTTGAGTTCTGGCGACTCAGAGAAAGGCGTTATGTAAGTCGTCTATCCTAGAACTCTAAATCCAGCATTGTCTGGACTTGGGTCTGAACTATTTTGGTATAGTCTGAAGATTCGGTTTTTGAAGGGAATGAAGACAACCAAGATAGCTTATTTCCCGAAAGTCAAAACACCAGGTGTCTATCACATGGGATAAAATATACTGAACAGAGATAATCGACAGCTTTCCCGCATATCCCCCCACTCGAGATCGGCCAGCCAAGGATGTGGCTCCTCTCCCTCTGTACAGTAGCGGCCCGGGGCTCCAGGGTCTCTGATAGCGGCTGTGCGACTTGGGCAGGTCGTCCTGATAAGGTCTCAGGAGAGTTCTCAGATTGGCTACAGACGGCAATCAACAGGTCTAGATTCTGTTTTGGGCCAGGACTTGAGCTACATTCTTATCCATGGGCGTGGTACCCAGTAACCCCATCCGTGCTTCTTGTGGTGCCTAGAAGAAACTGCCTTTTGCTGCATGTCTTACTCTAAATTAATGGACGGGCGGCTTAGCTGCACCTTATCAGCCTGAGCTCTGCGTTTTGACTTGTCTATTTAAACCATATGCACTTATTCTCTCAGTCACCTTCTTATCAGGCCTCTGTGCGATATTGCTAGTTGATCAAGAAGAACGAAGAGTCATATCAAATTCCTGGCAATTACTTTGTCAGAGCGGCGCGTTCAACATAGCTTCTGGACTTAAGATTCTATATATTCTCAGCCACCAACAGTAACGTCAAAGCCATTCACGTCAGAGCCTTGATCCTCAGCACCAATGCTCCGTTGCTGGTGGCTCAGGACCGGGAATCGAATACCCGGTTGGTGGCTTCCCGTGCCATTGCCAGCAGAATTGCCGCCCCAAGTATATTTACTATGGTTGCACAGCAGATAAGACGGCCAGAGAGTTCTATTACGCTGCGGAGAATATCCATGATCGTTCGAAACCTTATCCTACCCACTTATGACCCTACGTGCCCTAAACATTGATATGCTCTAGCCACACAAGTCCCTAGATCGTAAGTCCGTAGAAGCGTAAACACATGTGGACTTCATTACACGTTAAATACTGTTTCTAACAGCTAAAGGATAGTGTTCTATCAAGACTCGGCATGCTTTGAACGGTGGTGATACATACAAGGTACATCGGTTATCTACCGTACACTCTTCAAGGTGGTATATTACACAGGCACCCCATCCGCCTAGCCAAAATACTTCCCAGTTCTAAAACCCACATTTTGCTTTTCGTTAACCTCGTCCCAAGTACCAGTTATGAGCCAACTGGTTAGTCAAATAGCTGAAAGGTGTGGGAACCTCAGCCATACCCTTTCTTGCAACAGGGTGACGCAAGTAGACTGCAGCACAAATATTGGGGTTGACCTCCAGGTATCGGGGGATGAAGGCAAAAGCAGACATGAAGGGACGAGGACGCCAGGGGGTAACGTAAGGTTTGGAGGGATCGATGGGGTTCTCCGAGTCGTTTCTGAGGATGTTGATGAGACGACGGGTCTCCTCATTCGTCAAGTTCTCGGTAGCCAGAATGTTCATAGCCCGGTCGCGATCTGCCTTGTTGGTAATGCCTTCAAGACCATTCTCAAGAACCTTATTCTTGAATTGCAACTTCTTCGCCTCCCTCTCTTCCTTACTTAATTTTGAATCTGGTTTCTCAGTTTGGGTTTCAGTTGATCCCTCGGCCGATGATTCAACCGGAGCCTCAGCGTCTGATGCTTTGGCCAGTTTCGAGTCGGCTTTTCGGAAAGTGTCTACAGACTCAAGCTTTGTAATCTGAGCCTGAATCTGAGCGAGGAGCTCTCGTGCATCAAGTTCACGAGCCTCAGGGAGAGAGAGGAAACGCTGAGCAGTGTCACGGAATAATCGTAAATCCTTCTTCTGCTTGGCGGAGAGGTTCCTCATATCACCCTTCAGGATTTCTCGGGCTGTTGTTCGGAGGCTTTTGACACGGTGCAGCTGCACCTCACGCTCAATACGCCTGCGCGCGTGCTTTCCAGGGGTCTTTGCATCACCGGCTTCAGTCTCCTCTCCCTCCTTGGCAACGGCCTTGAGGACTTTGGATCGCTTCTTGAGCCCGTGCTTTCTGACTGATTCTTCCTGTTGATCGAGCAGCTCCTTCTCGCGGCTTTCCATTGTCGTATACTCGGGTGTCTTTTGCTCTCCAGTACCATACAAAACTTTTTCGACCTCAACTTGGAACATATCACCAGGATTCAATGCGTACGATGGGTGAACCATCTGTCAAATGTTAGAGCCGTTCTTGATGAGAGCCTTTACACCTAAACCAACCTTTTTGCCATTGACCTTGACTGCTCCGTGAATGATGAATTGACGAGCTTGTCGTACACTGCTGGCAAACATGGCACGGAAAACAGCCGTATCCAACCTTCGCTCCAGTGGCGCAAATGTCATTTGCATGTAAGGTGTCATATTCTGGAAATGCTCCGAAAGCATCTCGTTCACATTTCCAAAAGCTCGACCTCGCTGAGCGGGGTGAGAAGGATTTCGGACCGTCGTACTGCCTTTGGGAACCCTGGAATAGGTCTCGGCGGTAACATTGGATGTTGTCAAGCCTGAACCACGACCAGCAGCCTGCTCCGCACCATCATTGGCGGCAAGGTATTCAGGAGGGAGATCGACAGCTGATTGAAGTCTTCGTGAAAAGAGCCGCACCCACTTCTTCTCGGAAACGTGCTCGCCATGGTAACCTCGGGTTTTTGACTTTGCTGCCCATTTCTGCTGGAAAAATGTCGCTCGGCTATTGACTGGAGGCTCGCGGCCGGCTGCACGAGCGATATTAAACAGGTTGTATTTGTTCCATGATTGCCTGAGTTTCTATATCGCATGTCGGTTAGCAGGCAAAATTCAGCTCGCGCGGGGTGGGACCCAGCCAACCCGGGTCAATTGGGGTCAAACAATGAGCATACCGGTCTCGTAAGACTGTAATATTTCGTAGGCCGACGCATATCGACAGATTGAGGCCCACGGTGCTGGGAACTGGCTCGTCGTGGTTGTCCTTAGGAGCCAAATTTTTGGCATCAATTCAGCTGGATCATCGGATTATCTCGTGGCTCCGGCCGTGGTTTAATCCCGAGTCGCGCGCTTATGTCAGCTGGAAATGATGAGAATAGGTAGGTGGGGCTCGATCGACTTACACGGAAGACGCGACTCAATTAAACACGACGCGTCGCTAACCCGGAGACGTCCAGAGAATTGCTGAGTTCCACCACCAACACAATCATTTTCCCACTCATTTAATATCAAGGCCTTTTTCTTCTCATATTTAAGAAAGGCCTGTCGAAATGCTGTCAGCATCTTCACCCATCACTTTCCCCCATTCTCCTCCGCCAGCGAAACGCACCAAACCACACGATCATGGCCCTCCTAAACCGAAAGCTCGTGGTCCATTCCTTGTCGAAGATGACGATTCCGATTCGGACAGCAACGATGATACTTCAGAGTCTACTCGGGTAGCAAAACGTCTGATGACTGAAGATCCACGGGACAAGCCTTCGGATACCAGAGTACAAAACGAATTTCCCACTGTTGATCTAGTTGACGAAGAGGAACCCTCAAACACTCCGGATATGCCAGTTCAGAATCCAGCACGGCCAAGCCAAAGACCAATTTTCACAACTCCAATCTTCAGTAATTTTGTACCCCAGTCGTTCAAGGCAACGGCTTGCAACGGCAAATCCGTAACCATTAAGGAGCGCAAGACAACCTCTGCACCAACCTATGAGTCCATGGTCGCAGCTCGATCAAAAACGAAAGAAGGGCGAGCCAAACGAAGCTACTATGGTGTTGATATTCACAATCTCATGAATGCTGCATCTGCTGAGATTGCAAGCCAGAAACAAGCACAACCACAAAGGCCCAATGTACCTGTACAGTCAATCGAGCCCCAACTATCGACAGGCAAAAGGCCCAGGAAAACACGCTTGTGGACGGAGAAATATCGAGCACGAAACTTTATGGATTTGTGTGGTGATGATGGTACCAACAGACGGGTGTTGCGATGGCTGAAGAAGTGGGACCCTGTAGTGTTCCCTGGAGCAGCAAAGTCAAGACCAGTGATTGCCAGACGACCAGGTGCTAAGCAGCAAGAAGAGGAAGAGAAACCTCACAGAAAAATACTGCTGCTCACAGGCCCTCCGGGACTGGGTAAGACGACGCTGGCCCACGTGTGTGCGAGACAAGCAGGTTATGAAGTTATGGAGATAAACGCCAGTGACGACCGGAGTCGCGATGTCGTCAAAAACCGCATCCGCACAAGCTTGGGAACAGAAAGTGTCAAAACAGTCAGTAACCGCAAAGACGGCGACGGCCCTCCAAAATTGGCCAAACCAGCCTGCGTTGTGGTGGATGAAGTGGACGGCGTAGTGTCTGGTTCAGGGGGTTCTGGCGAAGGGGGTTTTGTCAAAGCACTGATAGATCTTGTCCTCCTGGACCAGAAGAATGCATCGGGTGCGGTTTCAGAAAACTATGGGCGAAAGAAGAAAAAGGGTGACGACTTTCGACTGCTGCGACCCTTAATTCTTATTTGCAACGATGTGTATGCACCAGCACTTCGACCACTCCGGCAATCCAACTTGGCTGAAATCATTCACGTTGGCAAGCCCACTATGGAATCAGTGGTCACTCGACTTAAAAACGTGTTTGAAAAAGAGGGTATTCCTTGCGAGAAAGATGCTGCACGAAAGCTATGTGAGGCGGCTTGGGGCATGACGAGTGGTATTGATGCCAAGCGGGGAGCCGAGAGCACAGTGGAGGGTGACCTTCGAGGTGTCATGGTTGTTGGTGAATGGGTCGCTGGGCGGTTCCGCGCGTCAGACCTGAAAGGGACAAACCGTCTCACGCGACAATGGCTGGAGCGCAATGTCCTTCAAGATTTGACCAACGGCGCTGGTGGTGCTCGAGGTCTGGGTCGTGGTGGTGTCAAAGATATCGTCTCACGTCTCTTCCAAGAAGGAGGCGGTTTTCCAAAGCAAGCTATGGATTTGTCCCAGTCTAAAACACAGCATGAGCAACCGCAGACTGAGCTGGGCTTCGGCGAGTATCAAAAGAAGTATGCCATGGAAAGACTGCGACAAATGGTTGATACAAGCGGCGAAATCAGTCACATTATGACAGAGGTCTTCACCGAATACCCAAATCGCGAATTCAACGATGATCTCTACCTCACCAAGCCTAACGAAGCATACGAATGGCTGCACTTCCACGATACGTGTCAATCACGGCTTTACGCTAGTCAAGAGTGGGAATTGGCACAATATCTTAGCCAGCCCGTTCTAGCATGTCATCACCTCTTCGCATCTCCCAAATGTTATCTTCCCAGCATGGGCTACGACCGACGCTGGGGTGGTGATGCGGAGAATGACTCTGTACCTCCACTGCCATTTTCTGGCCCTCGAGCTGACTACCAAGCTTTCGAAGCAGAGCGTCAGAATAGGACTCAGCTTCAAGCTCTACAGGGCCAACTTCCACCCACACTGATGCGTTCGTTCCGCAGTGCTGAAGATGTCGCGGCTGAGTTCCTCCCATATCTAGCGCGCATCGTGTCTCCGGACGTCAAGCCCGTCGTTGTGGGTGGCAGTCAGGGGTCCACGGCCAGTGTACGTAGGGAGAGTGAACGCGCCATGGTCAAGCGTGCAGCTGAGGTTCTGGCCGAAGTTGGTATCGAGTTGCAGAAGGGAAGAATTGAGAGTGATTCACCCACTAACCGAACACCACAATATGTGTACCGCATGGAACCGTAAGTTGTTTTAGACCACGAACAGATGAACAAGACTAACAGTACCGTAGGGATCTTGATGTTCTGGCCACATTCGAAACAGGTGCTTCACTTCTTCTACCCTCAGCAGCACCAACACGTTACGCCGTTCGCCAAGTTCTCGACCAAGAACTAAAGCGAACATTAGTGGAACGAGAGGCTCTCGCTCGGCAATCCCGCTTCAAAGCTGGCAACCGTCTCGGACATGCTGAGCAACTCAACACAGACAAAATTCTGGCTTCCAAGAAACACTCTCTCGAAGAGAACGCACAAAATGCTACACTCATCAAGCGTGATTTCTTTGGACGAATTATCGAGGCACGACCGCTTGCTGAGATTACGGGGAATACTCCTGAGCAACAAGCCAAGAAGGAGGAAAAGGAGCGCAAGGTATGGGTCACGTATCATGAAGGGCTGAATAATGCTGTGAGAAAACCAATGTCATTGCAAGAGTTCATGAGGGGATTATAAGAAATCAATATAGTTAAGGGCAATGGATAGATAGTGGCAATGAGAAAGGTTAGGGGTTGGTTGCATAGCGATGCTGAATTTATCAAGATTTCTGTATACAATTCGACGCTATAAGAAAATCGTGTACTCTAACCACTCTACATCTAAAGCTGTGACACGTGTCCAAAACAGAACCCTTATCAAACATATACTCTCTACAACTTCGCCTTTGGAGCATCCTGCTTAGGTCCAGCCTTTGGTCTCTGAGCAGGCACAGCAAGAGGATCATACACGGCGGATGAAAGGTTATCCGATGGTACAGCAGAGTGTTGGAACAGACTTCGCAGGTCAAGCATACCAGGATGCAAGTCCTTGATAGTGCTGGCACCAATGAGACGCATGTTCATCTCCAGCTCATCCTTTAGAAGCTGCATAGCTCGTACAACACCAGCCTCACCATAAGCACTCATGGCATAAAGGAATGGCCGGCCGATACCAACACCACGAGCACCTAGGCAAAGAGCCTTAAGGATATCAGTTCCACGACGGATTCCACCGTCAATGAAGATCTCAATCTTGTTCTCAAGACCGCGCTCGCGGAGAACAGGCATTGTCTCAGCAAGGACTTCGATGGCGGATCTCGCAAACTCCAGCTGGCGACCTCCATGGTTGGAAAGCACAACGCCCTGACAGCCGTAATCAATAGCCTTTAAGACATCTTCAACACGTTGAACACCCTTGAGAATAATTGGCATGGATGTAATGCTCTGGAACCAGGCAATGTCCTTCCAGCTTAGCGCAGGGTCAATGAATGTCGAAATAGCGCGCGCAGCACCCTGGCTATTATCTGTATCCGTACCCTCTTGAACATGAGAACCAGGGTCAGTGAACTTGGATCTCATATCCTTCTCACGACGTCCAAGCTGGGGCGCATCAACAGTGATGAAAAGACCCTTGCAACCACGCTTCTCAGCATGCTGCACGATCCTCTTTGTGATAGCACGGTCCTTGTTTACGTAGAGCTGCAGCCACTGGATCTGATCGCCTGCCTTTGCGTCGACGATCTCGTCAAACGAGCATGATGCAAGAGTAGGGATCATCTGGATGATGTTGTGCTTTGCAGCGGCGCGAGTAAGGACGACCTCACCCTCTGGGTTGCCGAGTTTACCGAGAGCTGTAGCTGTTACATAAACGGGAATATCTGTTTTTGTGCCGAGCATGGTAGTTGAGAAGTCAATGTTTTCTACGTTGACTAGAATTTGGGGACGAAACCAAATGCGGTGGAATGCGCTGTGATTCTCACGCATCGTCTATTCTTGTTAGACTGCTTCAGTATGGTAATTGAGTGGAACTCACAATCTCATCATCGGCAGCGCTGGAGTAGTATCCCCATGCAGTCTTTGACATGACACGTCGAGCTACAGCCTCAAAGTCGAAGAGGTTATAGCATTGAGACAGAAGAGGCTTCTGCTCAATGCGCTGCAGACGTTCCTCTTCCTCAGGGTCTGCCTCCTTCTTCTCCTGCTGAACGGTGCCCATATCGACGGGGCCGAGATGCTTAGAAGCATCTAGATACTTGTCGAGGGTGTCGGGAGGATGAATTGGTTCGTATTCTTCTGTAGCATCTTTGCCCTATTCCGTGTTGGTAAATGGATCGAGCTTAGTGAACAGTGAGACTTACAGCGTATTTGAGAATAATCTTCTGACCTCCAGGGTGTTCTGTTTCTGTCAGTCTCATTCAATTTTCACTTTTTGAGTCTGTCAAACCTGGTAGAAATTCTGTCACATCATACGCTTTACCCTATCGCATGCAAGTTAGTAAAAGTCGGTAAGTCGCATATGAATTAATGGCATCCATACGTGAACGATAACCCAGCACGACTTTGCGCTGTTGTGCTCAGCAACCTCGCCGCCTTTTAACACCATCTTGACAAAATATGAATAGTTGTTTTGCTGGAAGAAACGCGTTCAACTAAGGAAAGAAGAGGAGCGTTGCCTTTTGCCCGAGGATGAATGACGAAATAGGCTCCTGATCGACAGGGTATAGCCTATATGTGGATGTCTTGTGTTCTTCTGGTCTTGAGGAATACGTCAATCAACCAAAGACCAAAAGAGCCGAGAGTAAAATGTAAGTAAAAAGACAAGACAAGAAGGCGAGTATATAAGAAGAATAAAATAAAACAATCCCTTCAGGATCCGAACACGGAGACCGGATAGACAGGGAACAACGGATAACGAACGGAACGAAGCCGAGTCGGTTCGGCGACAAGACCGGTCTGAAAGTTCAATCTCCCGGGTTCGTTCATTAACCTCAGTCCGCTTCTGCGGGGAGACAACTCCATATATTTTCTCGAACAGCCTCTAAAATTGCCTGTATTACTCCCAATTTGCACCATCAAGTCTAGCGTCTAATTCTAGTTGGGGTTAAGCAGCTCGGGTAATCGGGGTAAAGGCATGCGGGGGTGTCGGGGGACTTTTTAGCCTCATTAGACCCCAACCATACCTCGGTTTAAAGTGTGGCGAGCCTTAGTTTAGATAACCTGACAAGATCAAACAAATATGGTTGGTAATTCTTCTCTATTTTTTTATTCTTCCGCTCAGCTCTCGCAGCTGCAATATTGGGCCGTAATAGCTTTTCCCATCACCGTGCCCCTTCTCTTTAGGTCAGACGATACATATCATAGCCGAATGCTTCTCAAATCTCGTCGACAATCCCAGTAGCCGTATTGGTTCACTATTTAATCCCAATTCCTAATACCATTTGAAGATGAACCCCACACGACCAACCTTTTCAACCCGAACGCTCGCTTTTACTTTTCAATTACTTCCATGCGTTCAGCCCTGCCCAAGGGTCATTTTGTTGTTGTTGTTGTTGTTGCTGAGGGGCTGCTGATTGAGGATGCGCACTCTGTGGATAGGCACTATTTGGATGCGCGCTGTTAGGCTGATTTCCATAATGGAACGTCTGCTGAGGTCCCAGCGGTGGTGGCCCAGGTGGTGGCGGAGGTGGCACGAAACCAGGTGGCACATAGCCTCCCTGTGTCGTCTGCTGTGTAGCTGAAGCGCCGTAACCTCCAAATGATTGAGTTTGTCCAAATGTTGTTTGGTTAGGAGGTGGCGATGCAGGGCCCCGATAACCTCCAATGTTAAACGACGTTTGGTTCGGAGGAGGGGATGTAGGTCCCGGTGTGCGTCCATACTGACTTGGGTTATATGTAGGCTGCACAAAGGTGTTAATAGGGGGCGGTCCGAACGATTGGTTCGTTGGTGGCGGCGAGAAGTTCTGGTACGCTTGTTGTTGAGCCAGTGTCTGCTGCTGTGCCGGTGGCGAGTTGGGCGCCTGATACTGGCCTTGATAATTCGTTTGCGGATATCGAGGATTCTGCCCCTGCTGATACTGCGACGGAGGTGTTGGCCGATTTTGCGCCTGGGGCTGCGGCGATGACTTGGAGGGGTCTATCGACATTCGGTCCATGAGTCCTCTGAGTCGCTCTCGTTCCATCTCAGCCTGCGAGTTCTTACTCGACGACCGCTCCTGTTCAATTTGGTTGAGTAGTTGCGCTCCCTCCGATCTACGGTTGTTGACAAAGCTATCAACGTTCTTCTCCAAACTCTCCACCGTCTCGCGCATCTCAGTGTACCAATTCTTGGCGCTCTGTAAGCCTGCGACCAGGTCCAGGAATTCCTGGTATGCCCGCTTATATCGGTTGGTGACTGATGATCGCTGCCGTTGGATTGCCTCATATTTGCTCTGTTCCGACTGAACTCGCTTATCCTGTAACAATCTGTTGAATGTGCTTGTGAGCTCCTTCATCAAAGCCGACTGCTTGTGGTTGGCTTGCAATAATCGGTTCTGGTGAGGTCGGAACTTTTCCAACTCTTGCTCGAAAAGCTGTGTCTCATAATTGGATATGGACTTCTTGTTCAAGATGAGAATCTGGGAAATATCGTCGTTGTGAGCCTAGCAAGATTAGTCGCGCTTCTGGTTGAGTATTGGTGTTTCACTCACCTTCTCCTTCAAATCCTTCAATACCTGATTTCGTTCCCGCTTGATAAGGTTAAGTTTCTTGAGAATATCCTCTACTCTGTTGATCTGATCCACAACACTAGGGCCCTCTTCGAAATCATCATCCAGAAGATTTGGCTCCATGCCAGCTGGGCTTGTTGCGTTGCTTCCTCTGGCTCGCGCCTGTGCAACGGCACGCTGGAACAACTGATCAACTTCTCCTGACTGAGCAGCCCGGCGCATTTCATCAAAGTCCATCTCGTTCTGTCGAAGCTTGCCAGCGAGTTGGTTGTCACTCCTCGATGCTTCATCCAAAGCCTCTCGATAATGACGAATATCGCCCCGTAATGTCGATGTAAGTCTCGAGCTTGGTTGTTGTGTCCATTCGTTTTCGTACTTCGATCGCATCTTCTCACATACGCCTTCTTCCATATCGAGTTGCTTTGTGCTCTTATCCAGTATCGAGAGGATAGAGTCCTTTTCTGCCCGAAGCGAATCAAACAAAGTTACCGGGTTGTCTTGGTCAGAAACATCGGCGCACCATTGCCGGAAATCCTCATCAGGCAAGATGTCCTGGTCAAATCCACCTTTGAGCACTTGCAATGCTCCTGGCAGCCTCAAATAGTCCAGACTGGCTGCCATCTCATCATTCGCCGTTTCCACTCGTTCCGCCTCAGCTCGTACAAGCTTGGCTTTCTCTTCATCATACAAGCTGGCTGACTCCGTGACAGCAAAAGGCACAATCTTGGCAAAAAGATCAGGGCCAGTGATACGCTGTATGTCTTGGCCAGCATATAGCTCGCTGACAGGAATTGGTTTGGCGGCTGGCAACTTGGCCACAGCTTCCAAGCTCGCCTCAGCGGGCACTTCCTGGTGATACACATAGTCATTATCTCTCAAAGCGCTTTGTAGTTGGCTTTGCACCGTCGAGTGATGGCGTTTAGTGATTTCTTGGAGGAATCCTCCACAGTCGGCACTAAGGTTCGAGCTCATGGGAACTGAGCTGGGGAAGTTCCTAGCAATGCGCTCGGCTTCCTTTGCTTGAGCCTCGGCAACTTGCAGCCTCCCGACAGCGATGCCATGCTTCTTAGCTTCATCATCCGCTAGCGCTTGGTAGTATTGTGCCATGGAGTTCAGAAGGTTGGTTTTAATCTGGTGCTGTTAGCATTTACAACACCAAAGACGAATCATGTTCTATGGCGAATGGATGAACCTACCTGTATCATCAACAACCACACTTTCTCAAAAATGGCTTTGTTCACATTTTCCTGCACACCTTCAAGAGCCTGGCCATACAGATAACCAGCCTGGGAAGCTAGCTTTGCGAGCAATCCGATCTTCTTCTTATCGGCAATTTGCTTTTCAAGGAATACTTCCTGAGCCTGTGCAAGCATGATATGAATCAGCGCCTTAACAGTTTCTCTGCTAAGGTCAGATGATGGTGCATGCAGGAAGTTCTCGTTGATGTAAGTAAACATGCCAGCCGAAGCTTGAAAGTTGTGATAGGCAGTCTTGAGAGCGGACTCATCGGCACGATCCTGAGCAGCGGCGTGGCAGGAGAGAACAGCAGAAATGTTGAAGATAATGGACGCTTTCTCGAAGGCGAGTGAATACTGTGCGGTAGATTTGTGGGTGAAAGCGTCGAACCTGATTATAGAAAATCAGTATGTGTCAAAAATAATGCAGCGCATCATCCTGTCAGATTCCATCTCAGGGAAACGAACCATGTAAAGGAGATCTTAATATGTTGCTCATCAACGGGAAATCGTAGATCGAGAAGCTCAAGCTGCCCATAGTAGCGATAAAGCATATCTCGTCCAGAAGTGCTATCCTTTCCAGCACCTCGTACATCTTGTCTCAAGCGATTCAGTGTCGCGCACTCCTCTGCATATCGTTCGGGATCGTCGCCATAGGTATCGCGGATGTAGCTCTTGAGAGGCTCGACCCAGTCAATCTCGTTGGTAGCCTTGAGAGGTACCGAGATCATCGGAGACTGTGCCATGGTAGGCAACAGCTAAGGGGCGAGGAGCGTAGCGGCGCGATCGGATAGGACTACGGATTCGAGGTGGGTAAGAAGAAAGGTATGTGGCCGATATGCAGCTGAGCGTGGAGATGTCCGCTGGAACTCCAAGTCGACGGTCGCACAGATGCAGCTAAGGATTGCAGAAGATGTCGAGCGGAATGACCCGGCTGAGCAAAAGACAGACCAGAGATTGAGGTCGATAACCGGCTGGCCGCGTGCAATGCGACCCGATCTATGTATACGGTTCGAAGTGCGTGGTAGAAACGGGAGTAGGAAGCGGGCTGTAAGAGGATGGTTTGGGGGCGGTACCGGGAACAGCTACAGTACGAAGCCGGACAAGAGCTAGACAGACCGCAACCAAGTAAGCTGGAGGGAGATGCAGCTGGGATGCGCAGTTGACAGGGGCCGTCGAGGGGTGGTGTCGTGAGGAGAATCTGTCAGCGAAAGCTGCAAGAAGACACACCAGTCAATGGTAAATCGTCCCACAGAGGTTATGAGGGATGAACAGAGACAAGTTGTCGCCTAAGTTTGAGTTGAAGGTTGACGTTGACGTTGATGGAGAGCGGGGTCCGTCAGGCCCAGTTGGCGTACAGCGGTGACGAAATGGTTCCAGGGGTGTCTCGAAGCGCGGTAATGGTACCTAAGACACAAGGAGCAATTTCCTGTCACGATCAGATGAGGGCAAATAAACACCGCATTTTGTAGAGTGCCGTAGTTGATGAGGCGGATAAAAGTCTAGACCCGTAGCATTACAAACGGTAAGGCAGCTTGAAAGACGGCTAATTTGAAGGTGAGCTGAACCACCAGCACCTTCTGATTTTGGAGACTACCACCTCTGTGGACAGAGGTAACAGCACTTACCTTCTGTACTACACGGAGCATCGTATTCTAACTCACCAATTGTAACGTAACGACCACATTTGATTCATGCATACTTCAATATTCGATATGCGACAGATAGTCACCTTTCAAGTTTCACCACCACTGGCTCGTGATAACCCCCGTCGCCGTCTCATCGTGGCATACATCTCCACTCAAGCACCCCAGAACATGAGCTTTTAGTGCCTAACCGCATCAACAACCGCCTGATGGACCATCTTAGGCCCAATATCAACAGCCAGTAACGTCGCAAGAGTGCCTTGTAAACCACGTCTCGTCCGTATCTTGTGGCTCGACTATTCCTGGCTTGTCTAAGCCTCAGTGATTAACCGCCGCGATATTGTCTTCTTCATTTTGATCCGACACTTATCACAGATCGGTAATAATGTCGAGCCCGGTTCGTGATAATATTTATGGGCCGCGTTACTACTTACCTTGATAAATGCGAATCGCCGGTGCCTGTTGAGAGCTTCGTAGAGTTGTACGACGAAAGCTGATGAATTCACTAGGCACCAAAGTAAGTGCCCAGCCAAAGAGTTTTTACCAATTGATCATCGCCAATCTTCATATCACTGCCTGAGTGTTTTCAGTGGTCTGTACTCAGGCCCGAGGGCATTCAAGAGTCTTCTCTTCAACTCGGTAAGGCGACTCGATTCGTTCGACAGTCACGCCAAAATGAAGCCCATCATTATCGTGTACGCCAAGGCAGGATCTCTTCCAACCATCACGTATCCTTTCACCGTAAGGGTAGCTATGCCAGTTATATTGCCTGGGGCAGTGATCTGAACTCTATCCTCCATCTCAATCACATCAATTAAGTGTAGCCCAATAGAAACACGTGAAAACGATAAATGTACGTCTAGTTGATAGTTCATGCATTAGAGCATATCTAATTGACCTCCAGCGACAGGCGGAGTAACCTTATGGCCTGCTCAAATGCCCAGGCTGCAGGACTTGAATCATCATCGGTTTGCTCAACGATATCACTCACATACAAAAAGACCCTCGTCTGATGACTCGGAGCTAATGCAAGTGACACTGGCCTCATCCTAGCCAGGAACGCTCATTTTACCTGCAATTGGTCAGTTCTTCACAAAACCAACAAGGAATCCCGCCCCAATCCGTAGCAATGAGCGGCCCGCTTCTGCAAGGGTCTTGCTTGATCCCTCTCAAAGGGTCGCCGCGGCCTGTTATGCGGCCCATCTCTAACTATACAGAAGCGTGCGCCACGATGTCGAGATATAACCAACTGTGTAAGCGTTCTGTAGACCAAGTGCGTTGCATAGTAAGAAGTCCGCCTTTATGCACCTTAAGCTTATAATCAAGGTCGAGATATACCGCTTTGTACAATTATTTTCCGAGCATGGCCTTAGGAAGACGAACTTAGTTGGGCGGAGTTACATCACACCATTCCAAGTTAGCCACAAGGCTCACTTGTCACACCGCAAACTGCTTTGGTGCATCGGAGGCCATTCACGACGGAACTGATCACTATTCCAGTAAATTAACCGACGACGTGCATTTCTTGATCGCAAGACTGATCTCAACTACGTTGGACCCACCTGTTGGTGAGCAACTGAACATTGTGACTGCCGATGATAGTCGGTAAATCAATATCCACTATCAATGCTTCTCTACGCTGAGGTAGTCTGGGGTTTGGGTGACATCTTGAGAGTCTGCTGAGGAGTTTCAATTTCTCTTCTTTGAAACGTTTTGGAAGTTCTTGACTCTTTTATCGTCATGCTTGTATGTGCGCCGTGTCATTTTTTTTTCTCCCAATGGTTTAGTTACAAAACCATCTATAAAAACCAACCCGCCATCGACAGACATGCCACAACGAGGCGATGGCCACTTACAAAATAAATCCATTCGAACCATATAAGCCCCTCTAAGTGTTATATAATTTATCACTCCTCCTTACCCTAGAAGTCATATGCAGTTTGAGCATATCCAAGATTTTGTCTCCAGGGTATGGGTGGAAATGGTATCGACAATGCAAAGAAATATAAGGCTGACTACCTATATGTTCAAGTATTAATAGAGATTTGGATTAGGTGACCATATAATACTGCCGAGGTGTCTCTTATATAATCCCGTGATGTCTGTCCGGGTTTTCGGAGCCAGTTGTTGAAAAAGCGGGTCACTTCCGGAGGCCAACCTCCGGCCGGATCGGGCTCTATCTTGGAAAGCTTCTACCTCACTCGTCTGACGTGCCAAGTGCCGAGGTCATGTACGTATCTTACAGAATGCAGGAGCAAGGAGTGATGTAATTATACTGGGTCTATCGAGAACGACGCATTTGTTGGGTCTTGATTCAACTATTAATCTCGCCTGACGTCAACGATAGTGATGACAAAATGACGATGAAATCTGCTGAGGGAAGTCGACGTTATATCATCTATGACTGAACATATATTAACAAGAACCGTTCCTGATCGGTTACTCAACGTCACACATCTAGAAGAAATACCATATTCTTTTGCATTGAATTCCAAAATGTCGACACCAGCAGCTCCCTTTTATCAGCTCCGTTGTGGCTGCAACCAATATCCATGGGGTAAACAAGGCTCCAATTCTCTATCTGCACGACTTTGTGAAAAGACGCCTGGCTGGGATGGAGATGGCAAGAAAAACTTTAAGATCGACGAGGACAAGCCATATGCTGAGATGTGGATGGGCACATACCCCGTCTTACCATCCTATGTTGCTAGCACAGGCGAGGATCTTCAAGCAGTTCTAGACCGATACCCCAAGGAACTTCTGGGAGAGAAAATCACCACCAAGTTCGGACACAGCAAGCTCCCATACCTCCCCAAGGTTCTATCCATCGCGAAAGCATTGCCGTTGCAGGTTCACCCCAACAAGGAATTTTCGAGCAAGAAGCACAAGGAAGACCCGGACTCATTCACGGATGGTAACCACAAGCCCGAAATTGCACTTGCCTTGTCTGAGTTTGAGGCTTTCTGTGGCTTCAAACCCGTCGAGGCTATCGTAGATATCTTGCGCCAGAAGCCATTGAGACACTTCCTAGTTGCCGGTGGCGCGACGGTCGCCGACGAGAAGCTTAGCCAAGAAGGATTGAAGCAGGTCGTTAGAACAATTTTGACATCTTCTGATGAAGACATCAAGAAGGCGTTCCAGGCAATCCGAGAACTCCCCGACTCTGCCTTTACGGGACTCAACTCTGCCATCCCCCAGGTCGCCAAGAAACTTGAGAAGAATTTCCCAACGAACGACCCTGGAAACCTGGTTGGACTTTTGTGTATGAACTACATGCTGCTCCAGCCTGGCGAGGTTATTTACATTCCCGCAGGTGGAATCCATGCTTACATCCAGGGCGACATTATCGAATGCATGGCGCGTTCCGACAATGTTCTTAATACTGGATTTTGCCCCAAGGCTGAGCGGGATAATGTTGATGAGTTCTGCTCAGTGCTGAACTGGGAGCCCACAACAAAGTCACAGACAACCTTGCAGCCTGAGACTTACCCTGGAAGCAAGGAGGGTAAGACTCAGCTTTTCAAGCCACCTACTAGCGAGTTCAATGTGCTCGCAACTGATTTGAAGTCTGGTGAGCGCGAGGCTTTGAGCGAAGGGGGTCCAAAGATTATGCTGATTACACGTGGAGGCGCAAGTGTGAAGGCAAATGATCATTCATTTGAGTTATCCGAGGGCCACGTGTATTTCATCGCTCAAGGAGTGAAGCTGGATATCACCGCTGGTAGTGATGGTCTGTTGTTACATACTGCGGTTGCAGAATGATTCATGATGACGAGTAACGAAGATGGTTCAGATAGTAAAATAGATGAGACAGATTAATGAGCGGAGAAGCTTCTCAAGCTGTCCTAATTCACTTAGATGTTGCGAAGCATAGTAGGCAAAAGCTGAAGTCTCGATTGCTTAAGTATCACTGAATCAGAGTTGTCGCCGAATAATCTCGGCTCTTGTTAGGCATGTAACCTGTAGCCTCCTGGTGTAAAGGCTCTGGATAAGAACGAACCATCTCATGAAGGAAATATCTAAGGGTTAAGTTCGCCTTTCCGCAGGTTTTTTTTTGATGAATTCTTAAGGAATCCTGAGACTGGCTTAGTCAATGAATCCGCTTGTAAAAGGCATCGATGCTAAAAGTTACACAAGCCATTTTCCTCTCCTGCCAGCACACACAAGACTTTGGCGAAACCCCGGTACTCAACCACATCGCAAGACAAAAACGAAAACCATCTGCCCTATACTCGCGGCCTCAGAGATTAAATAGTTAGATAAAAAGGCAAAAAGATAAAAACATACAACAGCGGGGATNNACGGGATCCCGTATTTTCCACTACCTTTGGTCGTATGTACCTACCCCTAAGAAGAAGAGACCTATATCCATAGCAAACTGGCAGACATCTAGCGCACTTCCAAATGAATAGTTATTGGTCTGACATCGTGTGGGGGGTGGGAATGGATAATGGAGGACCTCGAGCAGGAAAGGAAGAAGAAACGCGGCTTGTGGAGCTCATAATAATTTGGTGAGGAAGGGAGGAGGAAGTTAAGATGCGGTTGCGGGTGTTGTTTTAGGCAGGCAGCGTTGGTCATGCAGGGAGGGGGTACTGTGTTAGAACGTGCACAACTGCGGCTGGAGAATGTACAGTGCGAGCGCTCTGTGGTTCACCCTCAGTGGCGTCTCTCTGCCTTCTTATAAGTTCACAGCGCTCATCGCCACGAGATCCTCTCAAATGCAAGAATACCCCATGCCTGACATACCTCAGTCCGAACAACCTGGCCAATAATTGGTAAAAAGCTCTCATTGTTCAAGTTCTGTGAACGCCTCCTTTGTTCTGCGCATTCCGCTTTGAGCTATCTCGTTCACGTCTAAGTATTGCAAATGTCGACGTTCAACGGAATTGTGTCTGAGTTTCCAGACATACGAAGTAAGTATATTTCTGAGAAAGGATTGAGATAATCTGACAACTTCTCAGTTGATTTTTTCCGGCAGAGCGTCGGTGCACAACCGCCACTTGCTTGTTTCTTAAGTCATGTTCACAGCGACCACCTGGCTGGTCTCGAGAACCTACGATCTCCATTGTACGCCCCCAAATTTCGTTTCAATTCCCTACTAATACGCAACTCTAGTGTCTACTGCTCAGCAGCAACTCGAGAGATTCTCCTTCGCCTTGAAAGATATCCTTGTAGGATCAACTATGCCAAGGGTGTGCTAGAAGCAAGACAGCAAACCTTCAAGCATCTCAATAAAGTCTTGGTATACACACTTTTCTAAAATTCCCAAGTAAGTACTGACAAAAATAGAAACCTTTGCCATTGGAGACGCCGACGTCTATCGAGCTTCGCCCGGGCCGAGAGATTCAGGTCACGCTTTTTGACGCCAACCACTGCCCTGGGGCTGTAATGTTCTGTAGGTTGTTGTTGTCCGAATCGTATTCTTACAGTTTCTGGCATAGTAAAGTGGTCGAAGGAGACGACAAAGCGATTTTGTACACAGGCGACATTCGGAGCGAGCCTTGGTTTGTTAATGCAATATCCCGAAACCCCAATCTTGTCGAATATACATCTGGTATAAAGACTCTCGACAAAATCTATCTGGATACATCTTTCACGGAGTTTGTACCATTTCAGACAAAAGCTCAGGGCATAGCCGAATTATTGTGCAAAGTCTCTCAGTACCCGAGTGACACTGTCTTTCACCTCCAAGCCTGGACTTACGGATACGAAGATGTCTGGCTCGCCTTATCTAAGGCGTTGAAATCAAAAGTAGGTAGAAATGGTCCCTTAGTACGTTGAAATCTGACTACTGACGTTGACAGATTCATGTAGACGATTATAAGTTGCGCATCTATGGTTCACTCAGATCAACTGTCCCTGGCTCGCGCTTTAATGCAGACATTCATCTTACTCCAGAGTCACCGGCCTTGACTGGTCACATGTGTGGGAACACGCCACATCCAGGGTGCTTAACGTCAGACGTAAACGTCCGAATACACAGTTGTGAAAAGGGCAACTTGTGCGAAGTAGCTCAGAAACCTACGACTGTGTCTATTCAACCTATAATTGCCCATTTACCTACAGGAGAAGACTTGGCCGAAGTTGGCGTTGGCGGCGGTGGAGACGACCTTCAACGAGAAGCTGAGTTGGAATACGTGGACCAAGCTAGCTTGGTTACCTTGTTCAACACGTTGGTCTACTATATCAATCTCACTGATGCCTACTAACCATCATAGAAGGGCCATATCCTCCTCTGCCTCTTCAATTGACATGCCGGATATACTCGAAGGGGCATTAGACCAAATGATTTCCACAGGTCGCAACATCCCACTGGATTGGGATATCAGCACCCTAGAAGCTCACTCAGCCGAAGAAGTTATCATCATGCTGGTAGAGAGATTGAGAAAAAAACCAAGAATCAGAAGCAACAAGACCAGCGCAACCTGTCCAGAACTATTTACTTCCCATATTCAAGGCATTCTTCAGTACCAGAACTCTGCCACTTTGTCGAAGCTTTCCGGCCACTAGACGTGTGGCCATGCACTGTCAATCCTACCGAGTGGCTAAAGAATGGTAAGCGTTGTGCATGAACTACCAGTGTTTTAGCTGACGAATATTAGAGGTCACCATTGGGGCCCTGTTTGGGCGACTGTGCTCCGGTGAACGGTTCGAACATGATTTGCTGATGCGAGATTTTGCTGCTAGTCACATATCGGAAGACGGACATCAGCAACATGGCAGCCAGACAACGATAGGAACGAACTCCGCCCCAAGTTCACTGGTCCGTGAATTGCAGGGTACAGATCAGAAATGGTTTCCCAACATCCACCATAGATTCGTGAGCCCTTTACTGGATACTCAAATGAGTCATCGTCACGAGCATCCTGTCCCAGAAGCGGAGTCCCAAATAGAAAACCTGGAAGCCCCATCCAGGAGCTCTTCCCAACAATCGGTTATAGTCCCTAGCATCGAGCAAGCAGGGGATATACAACAGGAGAACCACAGTCATTCGGAAGCTCCAACAGATAACTCGCCCAATACCCCAGCACCCTTTTCTTGCCGCAAACGTACCATCTCAGATGCTTCAGATAGCGGAGCTCATTATGACAGGCGACAGATGCAGCCATTCACTGAAGAGGCATGGTCCTTGAATTTATCAGCGGGTGGCTCAATCACTCGCAGAGACGCATGTTGGCAGATGGTTGACTACATGACTGAGGATACTTGGGGCCCATTCCAGCTTATATCTACGAGTAACGAGTATACAATCGTTGAACAGGAGCTGTGATCGAAGGTACAGTCTATCCCTATAATTCACATCTAAGCAGCTCATGTTTCAAGCTAAGGCTCTCAGGTTTGGATATTTTCTGGCCAGACAGAATAAAACCCCATATACTGGCGTTGGAGGCACTCGTACTTATACAAGAGCTTCAGCAACCATCTGTTTAGGCCAATGCAGCATTTCCAGAAATTTTGGCCTGCCGACCAAACCCTCTTCTATCTTGGCCATCACCTGCCGAGACCAGCCCCTTGTGAACCAAAAGCCTTTCTCAAACACTGCCCAGTGCACAAGATAATGGGCAAAGAGAAGAAGAGCGTGGGGGCTATGTGCAGCAAAGTCGAGAAGTATACTATCATCGATAATGTATAACCAAAAATGTGCCGCCGCAACCTCAGTGTGTAACCCAGCAGCAGCAAATAGTCTCGCGGAGGTTTCTAGGCCGTCCAAGGCTACTGTATAATGTTGTAGGTCGCTAGTAGGTATTTCAGCTTCTTGGAATACTCGAAGCCTTTGCAATGCGATCCATGTATCTGCAGGCAGAGCCGAATTCTCGAGGGAGGGGCAGCTGTGGCTCGGGTCAGCTTCTTTCCAAACAGGATTGCAACTCGGGCGTGGATACCGTTCTGCTTCATCATCAGAATCAATACCCCAAATTCCGAAGACGACAGGAGCAAATTCTGTCTTGACGATACGTCCCATTGCTGGTTCTAACGTTGTCTTGATGCCCCTTAGCAGTCCAGCTAATTCGATGAGATTTGTGATGGGGTCTTCCAGCATACTGTTATCCATCCGGGTGGGTATGGTTAACATATGCAACACAACGAGGGATGCAAAACCAAAAACAGGCATCCAATTGGTCATGCTAAAACGTTGGAGGTAACGTCGATAGCCCTCGGAGCCAAGAGTTTGATGATAGTCAGCCAATGGTAGATACTTCTTGCGACTAGCGGGGACCAGATAGGCTTTATGGGCGGCGGCAATGGCAAGGATTCCATGCATAACGAAAGGATCTTGATAACCTAATCTCGGAATTGCAACGCCCCAGACGTATGCCAGATCTTTGCGGACACACAAAGTATCTGCGGTTACTGTGCAGTAGTGATGCATAAGCTCACAATCGCGGGCCCAGAGCTCATGTGGAGGGAAGGGAGCGATCTGGTGTGTGGGACTGGGGTGACTGTAGCTGTCAAAGTGGTCAGGGGAATTGGCCAGATGATGGTTGTCCAAGGAACTCTGAGTTTGAGCTGAGGTTACATTCGAGGGAGTCAGGTTCGGGAAATATGCTGGAGGATTGTCACTGTCAACTGAAGATACCCTCAAGTTTGTTGAAGGTTGGGATGAGAGACTGCAGGTGACGCCATGTCTCGTGCAGTGAAAGCATGAGGGTCGAGCCTCATCACACTATTTTCATTAGACACAGAAAAACGGCTATATAGAAGCTTAATAAACGGGTAAGGACATTATAGTTTACGAACCTTGACCTTACGCCTCTTACAGTTTATACAGCCTGTCCGAGACTTGGTATGAGTTCTTCGAGAAGACATTGTGTAATTGGTTCGTCAACCCGCGGATTCGTATCGCAAACAAACAGAAAAGCGAAGAGAAGATTAAAAAGCAGGAGAAAACTAGCTTAGAGACATTCTTTTTCACATGGACCCGGGATAATGGAAAGCGAGAGCATGACGAATACTCGGAAACGAGCCTTTGGTACGCGCACTCGGAACCGCTAGACCTCTTCTAGGAAAAGACTGCATGTCAGCATCCTTGTCGTCGGGGTGTTGAGGCTCCCGCAAGTGGGAGATCGACCAATCTGAAGTGAAGCATCATGAGACTTGAGCTTCATTGGGATGAGAATGAGGATTTGCGAGTACTCGTAAAGGATTCGGAGATTTATGATATGGGTAGGTTAATAGCTGTGGCTGTGTTAAGGGAGAAGTTCGGTAAAGGAAATGTAGATTATAAAGAAGACGTGAAGACAATTTAAATCTGAATGTTCTTTCTTTGTTGAGGTACAAGGGTTGACCACTGTTTAGCTGTTCTGAAAATTATTGGCAGAATCTATTCCTTTTTGTTGGCAATTCTCATTCTCCGGCTCTTCCTGTTTCTCTTCTCCAAACTATTATTGTATATTGAGGACCCTAGACAACTGGTTACCATGAACTGCAACCCCAACTACAAGGATGCCGTATGGGCATTCTATCGGTTCGTACCCTCAAAGGAAGCAAACATTGTGTTTGTAGTTCTCTTCGCGATTACGACGTTCTTGCATGTCTTTCAACTCTGGCGAACAAAAACATGGTACTTGATACCTTTGGTTTTGGGCGGAGTCTGTATGTTCAACCCACATCCCGATGAAGCAAGGATGCTAACCCAAGCTAGGTGAGGTTATCGGATATATCGGACGAGTGTTGAATACAAACGAGGAACAAGGATGCTGGACCATGGGCCCCTACATTATGCAGAGTGTCTTGATTCTCATTGCGCCCGCGCTATTTGCAGCGTCGATCTATATGATCCTTGGAAGAATTATTCTCTTGACGGAGGGTGAACACCATTCGTTAATTCGACGCAAGTGGCTCACCAAGATCTTTGTATTTGGCGATGTTGCGTCGTTTATGCTTCAATCTTCAGGTATGGCACTTGTTCTTATTGAAGATTAACAGAATGCTGACTTTCCAGGTGGCGGTCTCATGGCCATTGCAGATCTCAGCAAGATGGGTGAAAAAATCATCGTCGGGGGCCTTTTCGTTCAACTCTTCTTCTTCGGTTGCTTCATCCTCGTCAGCGCAGTATTCCACCTTCGAATACGCCGTAATCCTACACCGAAATCGTTAGAACCTCGAGTACGATGGCAGACATATCTCGCAACACTCTATATTACGGGCGTTCTCATCTGGGTCAGAAGTTTGTTCAGAGTGGTTGAGTTCATCGAAGGAAATGATGGACATTTGATGCGTAGTGAGGTTTGGGTGTTTGTGTTTGATGGCATGTTGATGCTGTTGGTGTTAGTATGGATGAATTGGTTTCATCCAAGTGAGATTGGACTTCTGATCAGAGGAGAGCAAAGTATCACGAATGGACTTGAGTTGATCAAGGTGGGCGGATCAGGGAGGAAGAGACTCGAGACTATGGAGAGCTTATCTTTTGGACAGATTGCTTGAGATAAGAGAACTTCAGTATCATCAGCCGCTGATGCGAAAATAGAATAGTGGCCCTGGAGCTGGAACTTCCCCCTGTAAATCCAAGGCTTGGCGCATATTACAACCAATCACCTAATTTGTATCGTCATCTTTCACTGGCCTGAGACAGACAAAACATCTCTCAAACTAACGTGAGGCATTCCAAGAAAAAATACGGAACTAACTGCTGCAGTAGCTTTATGAGGAAGTACCTCGGGATGGCAATTGACTTATCATTATGGTAGCATTACCTAGTATAATCACTTCAGCTGGGTTAAGAAGTGGTGCTTGACTAAGGAGACGGGTTCCGTTTCTGTTCGTCTTTTCTTCTTTTTATTTCTTGTGTAAATATTTGTTGTGTTAATAGGATCGATATTCTCTAGAGAAGTATCATCATGACTGTTTTTGGCGATATATTGACTGAAGTCACCTTCACTCGCATTTTCCTCTTCGGTTTCCTCTTTCTACTCGTATCCTTTATCGTCGATTTAGTTACTCAACCACGTTATCCTTCTGAAATTCCAGTTCTTGGTCACGGTCCAGAGAAATGGTTCTCTAGGATCAGGAATAGCTTCGCTTACTTCACTCAACACCAAGCTTGGATAGGCGAAGGCTACGAAAAGGTAAGCATCTAACCAACTCTCTCACCACCCATCTCTTAACGGTAATAGTATGGAAAAAAGGATCTCCCATTCATTGCTCCGGCACCTATATCGCGCCCTCCAGATGTCATCCTTCCTCGATCCCAAATCGCATGGATGATGGACCAACCCGATCGAATCCTCTCAGCTTCCCACGCCCACGACAAGATCCTCTACAGTGAGTATAATTTTCTTGGAAAGGACCTCGCTGCAGAGCCCTTTGCAAATCGCGTCATGCACAAATACCTTGCCCGCAACTTGTCATCAGCGATACCAGCTGTTGAAGATGAGGTCAACGGTGCTGTTGAGCATGCTCTAGTGACCATGATGAAAGCCGCTGCCGAGAAAGATCCCAAAAATGTCGACGTCGAAGGGTATACGAAGGTTAATATTTGGGATCTTTGGCTTGCGATTGTCCCGCGCGTTACGAACCGTCTTCTCGTAGGCAGTCCAGCATGTCGAGATCCTGACATCTTGAAGTCAATGGTGAGCTTCACCGACAATGTTGTAATGAATAGCTTCTTGCTACATGGGTTTCCGCAAGTTCTCCACCCGATTGTTGGCCGTCTGATCACCATACCGAATTATCTCCATTGGCGCAAAGCATCTCGCGTTCTACTGCCGATTATTGAACAGCGGTTAAAAGACATGAAGCGTCAGGAGGCTGGTGATCCTGAGATGAAGAATTACACGCCCCCAGAGGATTTCATCACATGGGATATTCGTCTTGCGATGGCGGAGAAGAAGCTGTTTGAACTTGATCCTGTGGTCATCTCTAAGCGACTTTTACCTATCAACTTTGCAGCTATTCACACAACCGTCTTGACAGGTCAATCTTGGATGCTGGACTTCCTTTCGTCTCCGTCCTCTGTTCTCGACACACTGCGCGACGAGATCCTTGCGCATAAGCCAAGTCAGGGTCACTGGACGAAACAGGCTCTATCTTCTCTTGTGCGCGTCGACTCATCCATTCGCGAATCCCAGCGTGTGAGCAACTTTGCAGCCAACCTCATTGAGCGGCAAGTCATTGCACCAGACGGACTTCACAACCCGGAATACGGATGGACGCTGCCGCGAGGCGCATTCGTGACGGTGAATTTACAAGGAACGCACCACGACGAAGAGATTTATGAGAACGCAATGAGTTATGATCCCTGGCGGTACTCACGAGTCAGAGAACAGTGGGAAGCGAAGTCGGCTGAAGAGAAACAAGAAAAGGAGGACGAGGCTAAAAAGATAAGGGGCTTGGGAATGGTGACAACTAGTGATGCTCATTTGGCTTTTGGGCATGGCCGACATGCTTGGTAAGTCTTTTTTTTTTTTTTTCGATAAGCATACAAATACTTACGCCAACGTTTTGAAGTCCTGGAAGATTCTTCGTTGCTCACGAGCTCAAACTCATCATGGCTGCACTCCTTCTCAACTACGATATTAAGACACTGGAGAAACGGCCAAAGTCCCAATGGATGGGTGCCACCATTATTCCTCCTCTAGACGCATGCATCGAAATTCGAAGAAAGAAATCAACATAGGTGTTTCAGCTATCACAAAACCTAGCTGTATCCTCCGTGGGCTTCTCCATCATTCAGAGCCACCCCGTTTCGCTTATCCTCCATCAACCTCGTCAACGCTTTCACCAACTTATCAACAGCCACTTCTGAGGTCTGGTGATGAAACACGAGTCTCGCCATCGGAAAGACTGAAATATTCTCCTTTGCGCAATATTCTACAATTGCCGCGGGTGGAATCTCGGCAGCCTCCAGGTCAAGCAGGATCATGTTAGTCTGAACCGGGAGAGTGAACGTATATCCTACGCCTTGGAGTCTCTCAGCAGCTGTCTTCGTCATGGCATGGACTGAAGGGAATCTCGGGAGACTGTACTCCAAAGCTGACAGAGCTGCAGCAGCCATCATTCCTGGCTGTCGAGTTCCCCCTCCTAGCATCTTCCTGAACCACTTTGCCCGCTCGATAAAGGGTTTCTTGCCAAGGATTACACTGCCCATTGGAGCGCCGATGCCTTTGGCTAGACAGATAGATATACTGTCAAAGCAGGCAGCATAGGTCTTCAGATCAACGCCTTCTCCGATAACACCGTCAAAGACACGAGCTCCGTCCAGGTGCATGGCAATAGGTCTTTGGCCTTCTGGGACAGGAAATGAACGAACGTAGTTTGAGATGGCTTGGGCATCAGCAAGGGGTAGGATAGTGCCTGAGAGAGTATTTTCAAGAGATACAACCCTCGTAGGTGGGAAATGGACTATTCAGTCAGTTGTACATCGTATATCAGGACAAATCAACATACTATTCCCATCAGCGATGATGTTCTCCTTGACATCATCCAACGTCAAATGCACTCCATTCTTCGCATGAACCGTCGTGGCACTCGCCTGCGAAATCACCGGTAGAGCACCACTCTCCCAACAGTGCACATGCGCTCTATGATCCAACAGTACACTATGCGGCGGCTGGGTAAGATGCGTCCTCAAACAGATCTGGTTTCCCTGCGTGCCTGAGACAGCCCATAGCGCAGCCTCCATGCCCGTGAGCTCAATAAGTCGAGCTTCGGGTGCCTTTACGGAGGGATCGCCTTCAGGGTCGTAAATATCGTCGTTTACTGAGGCTTCCAGAATAGATGTCATCATCTCCTCCATTGGGACGGTTACGACATCTGAGCGAAAGTCGCGAGAGGCTTTCTCCCGGCTGGCAAGCAACTTGGCTTGGACTTTTGGGGTAAAGGGAGATTCGGGCCCTGAGACGAGTGAAGGCATTTTGAGACTTAGAGGCGTTGTGCTTAGTGGCGAGGTAAGGGATGGATGGTACTTTGCTGGGGCATCACAGTCTTTTTATATATATCTGGCTTATATGTCTTGAGAAACCCCGCATATCATGAGAGGGTATCTTCATTTGATTCCTTTGCATTCGTTATCTCAATGGGTATGCTATCTGTAGTTTTCCGCGGGGATCTGTTAGTCTTGACTACTGATGGGGCTGCAATATAATGTGGTGGACCTTGACACTCTGGGCGTTTCTCGGGATCTGCTTCTGTACCTTAAAGAAACAACCTACTTCAGTTTCCCTAATTTCCTTCATCTCATAAGATTATATTAATAAAGTTGTAATACTAGACGACGCCCGAATCACCAGAATGCCACAGACCAATATCCCAATCCTCCAAAGATGCATCTTCTCAAGGAAAAATTAGAGCGAAAATTCACTAATCCTTTTTCTCCAGCATCTCCTCACAGTTGTGACTGACTGGCTGAGGCATGTAGATAGTCTATCCTGTCACCTGCCATCTCCGCAACCAAGGGCCGCGGCCAAGTGTCAAGTCAAAGTTTCCCGCGGTTGCGCGGAGTCGAAGAACGAACACCTCCTCCACCACTTCGATACTTGTGAGTTACGTCTATCATCTTTCTTGAAAGGAGAAAGAGAATATCGATCGACTTCTCAGGTATATACTCGTCAAAGTGGCCCACTGGGTGTAATAAAGGGTACTGTTGAGAAACATCGACGAGATGAAGTAGTATGAATAGTACTTTTGTTATTCGACAAATCATTAGAACTCAGCCTGGTACTGCCTTGCATAGGCTCAGGCCCAAGCACGCTCTCTATAACTACAAATCAAACCCCAATCCATCCGTGTTCCCCAAGAAGATGCCTCCATTCTTACCCTCTCTCAAAAGAGCCCCTACGTCCACTCTTCCACCTGTGATATACCTCTCACTCACACCCAAGTTAACTCTCCTGCTCAGCTCCTCCCTCAGCTGAGCCTTCAGTGCACCCATCTCAGCCTTGGATAGGCTCTTAGCTGCCTGCTCCTTTCTCCTTCGCCCGCCGCCTCGACCGCCCTTGCCACCGCTTGCGTTGACAGCTTCGAGGTCTTCGGAGTCATATTCTACTCCAAGTTCCTCAGCTGCATTTCGTAGCCATGTATCGTCACTGTGAGCCTTCTCTTTAGCTAGCACAGTATCGGCGATCTTCTTGGCTAGGTCCACGCGGGGCTTGAGACGCGATGCCATTTTACGATCAATAAGGAGAGTCTGAATAAAATGCTCCCTCTTCGCCCCCGCACTGCGCTCAGCATGAACTTTGCTGGCGAGACGTCGCGTGGGAAGTACTTCATCGGGTGAGCACAGAATAACACTCACGCCACTAGACTCGCCACGAGCTGTACGACCAGATCGATGAATATAAGTATCCGCAGAGCGTGGAACATGATAGTGTAGAACCTGATCAACCTGCTTGATATCAAGACCACGAGCAGCGACATCAGTAGCGATAAGGATAGAGTTACGAGCGGCAGTGAAGCGCTCGAGAGAACGAAGACGCGCCTTTTGCGCCATTTGAGAGTGTAGAGGTAAAGCTGTGAGGTTTAAATTTGAAAGGAGGGGGGTCAGACGGCGAACAGCCGAGATAGAGTTGGTGAAAACAAGAGTGCGACGACCAGGGTTGAGAAGAAGAACGGTGTAAAGGTAAAGATCCTGCAGCATATTAGTATTGTAATCTTTCTTTTTTAGAGAGTGCAGTCTCACCTTCTCCATGGCACCACACTCAATAAGTCCCTCCTTCAAACCCTCAGCCATTTGGCTTACAGGGTTGACGTCGATGAACTTGGGCTCCCCCCTGAACTTCAAGCATTTCATCAAATATGCCATCTTTTCCTCATCACTTCCTGTAGATTTTCCCTTTCCAGCCAACTTGGTCTGAAGATCCTTGTCGAAAGTAGCTGAGAACACCAATGTCTGCCGTGCGCTGCGCTCATCATCTTCATCCTCATCGTCTTCCTCATCTGAACTTTCCGCATCGTCCCCGGGGCTCTTTCCGTCGAGAGCACCAATGATATCTTCTGCTTCTTTGAATTGGCCAACCTTGAAAAGTCGATCGGCTTCATCAACGACAAGGAACTTGATCTTGGCGAATTTGCTTTGCAGAGCCCGATCGCCGCTGAGAACTTCCCACAATCGACCAGGAGTGCCGATAACGATATCAGCCTTCTCCAATTGTCTCTGCTGCTTCTGAATACTAAGACCACCTGTCACAACACACACGTATGGCGCGCTGGGAAGACCGTCACAGAGAGCCTTGAGATGATCTCCCAACTGTTTAGCCAGTTCTCGTGTAGGAGAAAGTACCACAGACATAGGACCAGTTCTCTCGGCGCCCTGCTCCTGCATCTCCAGCCAGCGTTCAACCATGGGAATACCGAAAGCCAATGTCTTGCCCGAACCTGTCTGTGCCTTTCCAATGACGTCCTCACCAGCCACAATTTCAGGAATCGTCTTCTCCTGAATCAAAGTCGGCTTAGTAAACTTGAGTCGCGCGATAGCGGAGATAATCTGGGGCGATAGGTTTAGAGGAACCCAGGCTGCCATGTCGACGTCTTCTTGGTCTGCGTAGTCGTTCCCGTCGGCCAACGCGCCGAACGTGTTGCCCCCACGTGCAGAGGACTTTTGTACGACTTTCGAGGCCTTGTCCAACTGCTCGTCTTCTTTTTTGCCGGAATTGTTCTTCCCATCCAATTTGTCTTTGGTTTTGTTTTTCTTGACTTTTTCTTCTGTTTTCCCTTGCCCAGCCTTTCCCTTATTCTTCCCTTGAGGTTTCTCGCTCTCAACGCCAGCTTGATCACTGCCAGTTTCGCCGGAATTGATATCCCCGACTTCCACAGGGTCGTCGCCAAACCCTTCAAAAGATTCGTCCCCATCGAGGGCTTCTTGTTGAGGATCGATTATGTTGCTCTTGTCACCAGCCACGAGGAATTGCACTCGATTACCATCCTTCACCACATCCACGCCCTCAATAACCTCGAGCCCTCCAAAGTCCTCGCCTACCGATGACCAAGCGAGGGCTGTAGCGTCGACGGCTCGGCGCGATTCTTTTCCGGTCTTCTTCTTGGAGATGTTCTTTGATCGTTTCGAGGCGGGACCGGTCGCGGTAGGAAGCTTGCGCTTCTTTGATAGGGGAACCATTGAATAAACGCAAGTCGCCTCCGTGCAGGGCGGCCGCTATTTCTCTTCTCGTCGTTGTTCTTGTAAGTGAGTCGCTTGAGCGTGGTTTCCGTTGTCGAGCTGGATCTTGAAATCTGTAAGAAAGTCCCCAATTTTTTGTTTTCCTCCGAACTTTTTCTTAGCTTATCGGTATCGGCAACAGCTGATGCCGATCCACCAACACCCCACCAACACATCAAGCGCTGGAGATGCGTTCTCTTAGTGATACTTACTTATACTTGAATTTCATACCGGCAACATTTGGAATGAGGTAAGCGGGAAAGGAGGATTCTACGGTGTGAGGTCATATGGCAAGATGTTACTCCAGCGCCTCATGCCATGGAGACTTTGAAAGTCACCACCAACAGTCTCGCTACACGAGGAGCACTTTGATCAATCACTCATAGTTCCAATGGATGCTGACTGAAGATTTTAAAACCAAGGAAATATCTTTCTTTTTCCGTTTAGGAACCCAATAAGTATGAGACATAATAATGCTAATGGAACACTCCCAATGAACCGCCATCCATCCTCTCATCCCCTTGCAATGCCCAAAACACATTTAATTACATGCCTTTTTCGTGTTGTACATTTCATATATCCCAATACAACTTAAGGTACATCAGCCCTGTGCTTTATTAATGCGCTCCACGTGCTCGCTTGGCTCCTCCGCCAACTTCCGAATCTCCTCGTGGCCGCTTGTTGCCAGGCTGGAAATCGTTGGCATTGGGGTTCATACCGCCACGTCCACCACCGCGTCCTCCTCGTCCTCCACGGCCTGCGTTACCATGTCCGCCCTCTTGAGATCCACTGGCTGCACGCTGTCCTGGAGGCACATAAGCTCCACCTCTTCCACGTCCACCACCACGAGGCATGGGAATGCCAGATCGGACTGGTTGCTGGCCCTGCTGTTGACCTTGCTGCTGGGCCGCTTGGGTCTGTTGCTGACCTTCCTTAGCAGCGGGTGTTACACCATTTTCATTCTTAGCAGCAAATGGGTTAGGTGCAGCAGTTGTCGCAGCGTTGGCCGGGACAGCAAATGGATTGCTGGTCTTGGGGCCGGGAATTCCACTCGATGCTGATGATGCTGCCTGCACTGGCTTGGCCTCAGAGACTGTTTGCTGTTGTGCTGCTGGAGCTGCTGCTGGTGTGCCCTGGGTAGTCTTAGCACCAGCTGCGGGTGTAGCAGGTGATGGCGATGGAGGCACACCTGCCGCCGAACCTTGTTTGGCCGGTGTAGGCTTGGCTGCAGCTGGAGTTGCCGGTGGAGCTGTTGCTACCTTAGCCACCTCCCAAACTTCGACCACAGGCTTCTGAGGGGTCTCAGAAACAGCCTTCTCTACTACGCTGATCTTAGCATTGGCTGCTCTGAGCTTGTTCTCCGCCATGTTGATGCGCAGAGTTGACTTCTTAGACTCCATGAGCTGAGCTTGATCCCTAGCTGCGGCAATCTTGGGTTCATACTCAGTCTTGATTGTTGACTCGAGCTCCGCTTTGAGTTTGGAGCTTTCAACCTCAAGTTTCTTCTTGATGTTGGCGGCAACAATATTCTTAACTGTGGGGTTAGTCGCCAGGAATTGTCGGATACCAGCATCATCAAGTTGAGACAAATCGGCTGGTCCAACGGATGCAGGTGTTGCAGGCACCGCAGGGGCTTCTGCTTTAGCGGGTGTTGCAGGAGGTTGATCCGCTGGCTCAGTCTTGGGAGCATCAGCGTTAGGTCTGGCTGTGGGGTTCTCGGCGAGCCAGATCTGCTTTTCTTGCTCGAACTTGAGCTTGAGATCCTCGTCCTTCTTCTTATACTCTTCTTCCATCTTGCTTCGGCTCTCTTTTAGCTTGGCGTTCAAAGTGTCTCGCATTCGGTCCGATCGTTCTTTGATGGTGGTTTGGATCTTGGCCTCAACCTCGTTGGCCTTCTTTTCAAACTCAGCAGCCTTGGCCTCAGCAGCTGCAGCTCTCTCTTCCAGAGCCTTCTTCTCTTCGTCGGAGATACTTGGAGCGGGCTGCTCTGTGGCATTAGTAGCTGCAGGCTCCTCAGGGGTTTGGTCAGTGGTTTGAGCAGATGCATTGGTCGCCTCTTGAAGCTTCTTGGTGGCCTCATCACGCTCAGAAATAGCAGTCTGCAATTCATTGCGGAGAGTTTCGAGCTGCTGCTCAGCACTTTGCTTTTGCCCATTGATGGCTTCAAGCTCCTTGCGAGCATCGACAAGCTGTTGCTCAAGCTGAGCAACCACGTCCGAAGAAGCGGAGGCTTCAGCAGATTGGATGGGAGTAGGAGCAGAATGTGAAGTCTGAGCTTGCTGTCGTAATTGCTCGACTTCTTTCTGGAAGTTTTGGATTTGTTGTTCGAGCTCAGACTTCTGGTTTCTAGACTCCTCGACCTCCTTCTTGGCACCCTCGAGTTCACCTGTAGCCTTGTCTAAGCTCTCTTGCAGTTGGTTGGCACGCTGAATGGCTTCATTCTTCTCTCCAGTGAGTTTTCTTGACCTTTCCTTAGCCTGCTCAACGATCTTGGCGCGGGTGGTGCTCCAGTTGTTTCGCTCGGTCTCCATTGTAGTCTCGAGTTCAGTTATCTTGGCTTTCAAGGGCTCCTCGCCTTGCTTCAGAGTATCTCGTTCAGTTTCCAACTCGGTGATCTTCTCCTTAAGCTGCTCCATCTCGGCAGGGTCAACCCGTCCGTACTTGGTCAGAATGCCCTCAGTGCGCTTCTGCCATCGGTCGCGATCCTCCTGGATTTGTTTGATTTCATCCTCGAGGAAAGACTTCTGAGTCTTGAGGGTGTCGATTTCAGCCTCTAGGGGTTGGATACGGGCCTCCATCTCCTCAATCTTTTTGTTTTTCTCGCCTATCTGGTCCTTCAGCTGCTGATTTTCGTTGCGCAACGTCATACTGCTTTCACGGTATATATTGAGCTCATTCAACTTTTCCATGAGATCCTGGTGTGTCATTGACGTGCGACCACTCTGGGCAGCCTGTGTGCGCTCTTGATCGAGCTTGAGACGTGCCTCATCGAGCTGAGACTGAGTGTACTCGAGTTGTTGCTGAAGTCGTTTGGCTTCCTGAGCCTTAAGATCATACTGAACCTCGAGGATTTCCTTCTCACGCCGAAGATAACTGTTGAGTTCCCGAAGGCCTTCGCTAGCATCTCCCAGGGGAACTGGTGACATCCTTTCATCCTCCTCCTCGTCGCCAGCTCGCTTCTGTTGAAGCGCGGCAACCTGTGTTGTCAAGGCTTCCAGTTGCTGGTGAAGGATTTTGTTCTGGGAGTTCACATCTTCTCTCCGAGTCTTGAGTTCCACCATCTCCTGCTCCAGCTGTTGTCGTCGTTCCTCCCAAGAGCTTTCGCTTTGAGCAAGGGTAACCTTGGCAGAGTCCGCTTCCGATTTTAGTGATGCGGCCTCGCTCTTGAGTGCATTGTACTCAGTTCGTAGCTGTTGAACAAGCTTAGCAGCCTCGGCATGCTTCACTAGTTCTTGCTCGTAGTCCTGCTGGGCCCTGGAGGCAATTTCAGCTTGGGCACGAAGATCTTGCTGGTGGAATCGTGTAGCCTCCAAATGCCTTGCGCTCTCCTCCTTGAGTCGGTTTATCTCCTCCTGTAAAATTGACTTCTCATCCTCATATCGTCGTGCAACCTCACCCTGCGAGTCGCGTAGGCTAGAAAGCTCGGTGTTAGAGCGAGACAACTCCGCCGACAAGTCCTCAGCACGCTGGCCAAGCTCCTTGATCTTGGCATCTTTTTCCTCAATAATCGCCTCCATCTCTTGTCTATACTGCTCTTGTGATCCCCGCAGATCTTCAAGGGCTTCTTCGTTGGCCTGGCTGAGCTCTTTGAACTGCTCAGCTTGGGTCTTCGCGTTCTCGAGATGTGTATTAGCCATGTCCAAGTCCCGCTTGAGGTCGGAGATCTCGACGTTGAGCTCCTGGATCTCGTTCTCGAGTTGCTGCTGTTGCTCGCTAACCTCGATAGTTCCAGGTCTAGGAGTAGGTCGGGGCTGAAGTCTTCCAGCTCGTTCCTCGGCGTTTCGTAGCTCGACCGTCAATTCATCAACACGAGCCTGAAGGTGATCTCTGCTGGTCTTAACAGCGACATGTTCCTCACGAATCTGGCTCAGGCTTGCCATGAGTTCGTCAATTCGCTTCTGTGACTCCTTCGACTCGAACTCCTTCCTGAGTTGCAATTTCTTAGTTTCCTCCGCTTCATAGGTCAGTTTCCTCTGAGCAACGCTCAGTTCCTGCTCCAGGTTTTCAATCTTGGCCTGCGCTTTGCGTCGAGCCTCAGAATCAGCCATGTTACGTTCATTCTCAATCGATTGTTGAGTTGCCAGCAAGTTGTTCAGGCGGTTCTTTTCTTCGATCAGATTCTCATTGTCCTTGCTTAGTCTATCCTGAATGTCCTTCCAAAGCTTCTTCTCCGCCTTCAGGTTGGCAGTCTCGTTGCGAACACTGTCAAGCAATCCCTTGGCTTCGATAAGTTCTTCGGCAACTTGTTGCGTTCGGATGTCTTGCTTAGCAGCAGTCTCAGACAAAATCTGTGTTCGTTTCTGAAGCTCATGATTCTCATTCTGAAGTGCAACAAAGTTGGTATGCAGCATTTCACGTCTCTCGCACTCAAGGCGGGCTTCGGCGTGAAGTTTGACCTTGTCGGTCTGGAGGGTGTTTCGTTCGGCTGATAGAGCATCGATTTGGTCACGTAAATCCTTACGAACTCCATCCTGGGCCTCACGGTAGTTGTCGTATTCAGACTGAAGCTTACGCAGTGCTTCGTTGAGAGCTTCGGTCTGCTCAGTTGCCTCGATACTAGCCAACGGCAAACGCTCGCCACCAGCAATGGAGTTTCGCATTAGAGATGTCTCGTCACCATGAACGCCCCGTTGCTGTAAAAGTCTTCGGAACATGTCACGCTCCGTCTTGAAGCTCTCCATCGTCTTCTTGATAGATCTGGCCTCCTCGGTCATGTGGCCAAGCTCCTGCTGAAGCTTTTCAACCATATCGTGATCTTGCTTAGCCCGGTGCTTCTCTGCAAGTGCTTCCTCGCTCTCGAGCTGATCAGCAAGTTCTCGAGTAATGCGAAGAAGTTCCTCGTTCTTGGTTTGCAGAGACTGGATATCCTTGAACACCACCAGCTTTTGCGTAATGAATTGGTGGGTGTCGGACATATCTGATAGAGCCTCCTCTGAAATTTCTCCCTTCTGTAATTGTTGTAGTCGGAAAGTCTCTTCATCAGTAAGCTGGTCCATACCCTTTTCCATAGCGTGGATCTGGAACAACAACATGTTTATCTGAGTACCAAGGTCTCGAAGTTGAGTGCGTAGAATATTTGACTCAGACTGTGCAGTTGCAAGTGCACTCTCTGCCTTTCTCGCCGCTCGTCTAGCCTTGTCACGTTCCTCGAAGCTATTTTGAGAAAGCTCGGACATGCGAGTGATTTCTTCTCGAAGTTGCTCAGCCTCGGTTTGGAGATCCTGGATTTCGGGGGCCTTGGCCTCTAAAGCAGTCATCATGTTGTCAAGCTCTTCGGAGAGCTGAGCGTTACGACGCTTTTCGGTAGCCAGTTGGCCCTTAGCTTGGTACAGCTGGTCAAGGGCCTGCGTGGTGGTAATCGCACCCTTGGCTCGAATGGACCCAGGTGTTGCGAAAGGAGACGAAGCTCTCATCAAGGAACCGTTGGCACGGGGAGTCTGTGGTGCGGACTCGGGTGGTGGTGCGTGCTGCTCCATGCGAGCCTGAAGCTCATCAATTTCGGACTGGAGCTGATTAATTCGTTCCTCCATTTGAGACGTGGTCTGGCGCTCCTGCTCGAGTTCGGCTCGAACGCGCCGAAGCTCGTTTTCGTAGTTGTCGCGCAGTCGCTCTTTTTCGGCTTCAAGATCATGCACACGGTCTTGGTGTTTCTTACTGAGCTGGTTAGACATCTCAACCAATCGTTTCTGAGCTTCGAGCTCATGTTTGTAACTCTCGATTGTCTGCGCAAAGGTTCCCTCCTGGTTCTGGACCTTCACCAAAGCTTCGTCAGCCTTGGCTTGCATGGCATCGAGTCGATCGCGGAGCTGTTGTTCTGTTCTCTTCAGAGAGTCCACCTGAGATTGCATGTCTTCATTTTGTCGCTGGAGCTCTGCAATACGGGCACCCTTTTCCTTTCGATACTTGAGGCCCTCCTCGCTCTTGGTCTTGAGTTCGTTCTCAAGCCATTCGCTGTTCTTTCGAGCAAGATCAAGCTGTTGTTGCAGGGACTCTTCTCGGTACTTGGCACTGTTGAGCTGGCCTCGTGCATTTTGCTCCGATTGTTGGAGTGCAGTGATTTCGCGGGAGAGCTCGACATTCCGTTGGTGCTGCTTGGTAAGCTCTTCGGTAATAGTCTGATCGCGCTTGTTGTTGGACTCAATGATGCTCAAATTGGTGCGGTTCGACGACTGAAGAGTCTCAATCTTGTCATTGAGAGCCTTAATCTCGGCATCGTAGTCAGACTTCTTAGCTTTGAAGACTTGAAGTTCGTTCTCGAGAGATTGTCGCTTCGTTTCTGTAAGGAAAGTCAATGTCAACAATCATTCAACTTCGTTTCGCACACCATACACACATACCTTCGTCCTTGAGCTGCTGCCTAGCCTCTTCAACATCCTTCAGGGCCTTGTCTGCAGTAGCCTTGAAAGTTTGCGATCGTGTTTCAGAGCTGCGCACCGCGTTTTCGAGTTCAATGTCGGTCTGGAGCTTTTCAGCATAAAGAGTGTCGAACTCGTGCGCTTTTGCTGCAACAGCCTGCAGAACAATTTTGACGAGCTCAACGGTTGGCTCTGTCGTCAGGGACGCGAGAACAGGCTGATCGAGGCCGAGGTGGCCTGCGACGTAGCCAATGTCCACGTCTGCGGCCGCCATGGTCGATGTCGGATCAGGTCGATAGCGCGATACTCGTCATAACCGTAGCTGCGCGCTTGGGGGAAAAAAACGGTGTAAAAACAAAGTCTCTGTCGATTGCCGCTGCGCTTTGTATCTATCAAGTCGACAAACGAGAGTGAGACGTTGATGAAATTCTCCGACAAAGGAAATGGGGTCTTTGTTGTTGAAGAGACTAGGAAATTTGGAGCTTCAAAGCTGAGATGCAACACGCCAACGTTTGCTGCCGGAGAAGCAACGCGCACGGGCCAGCTGCAGGTGGAAGCTGCGTTTGTACGGCGCCCAGTTTTTCCGGCCACCTGCAACTTACCCTACACTGGGGCTTGCAGTCAGAGGCGTTGTTGCTTCTTTTTCGTTTATTCTTATTATATGGGTGTGATTCAATGCATCTCCATTAGAGGAAAGACATGGTCAGTCACTCTGGTGATGCACAGCGACATTTCGTTGATGTGGAACGCCCGCGACATATGAGTCCATAATTTCAGACTTTTATGTTTAAGCACCTCACATGGATTATAGGTATCACTGATGCCAAGCAAGTCCGAAAGATTTGTGACACGTTATGTCTTCCAGTATGAATAAATTGAAACAGTTCTTTTATTTGGTTTGAGACTGTACAAGCATGCAATTTCCTGACAACATAATAAACTACTACGTATAAATGATTATGGTATATAACATCACGTTATCATTACACTACTCTTATTGGCCAAAGACAATAAACCATAACGCCGGCTTTTGATCCCATTCCAAGATAAGTCGAAATGATTTCTTCTTACCGACTTCTGATATTAGAATCCAACTCGTAAGCCTCCACTGGCCCAGACTGAAAACCCATCCCTTGCTGGCCAGAATACGTGGGCGCTGGACTTACTGGTGAGGCATATCCTGACTTCGTGCTATGCCCCGAAGTAGCCTTGGCAAGATGAGCTTGAAGCTCAGCCGTAGGCGCATGATCAGGGGGGAGTTCCACAATGCCTTGTCCTCCAGCTAGTTCTGGTTTGAGAGAACTGGTCGACGGCAACTCGGAAACAAATGGTGTTGCGGTGTGGCCCTTGATATAAGCACTGTTTCCCATGAGCTCTGGATGCCCGGTGTATTCTGGAGGTCCGTCAGCATTGTTGGAGAGCTCTTCGCCCTTGGTTTGACGTTGACGTTTTCGTCTTATAAGGAGGAATAGTCCAGCGCCTAGAACCACTACTATGACAACGCCAGCAACTCCTCCAGCAATCGGTGCGATACTAGTCTTGGATTCCTGATGCTCTTTGTTCCCATGGCCGGTATTGGACTCTTCCGCTGTATCAGTACCAGAGGTCGCAGTTGCAGCGACCGAGCCAGTCATTTCCGGAACAGTTGCCCCTGAAACAGGTCTCGAACCAGCAGTTGGATACGACTGAAAGATGGATTGGCTGACGGTAGCAACAACCAAACTCTCTGCAGCACTACAATAATATCGGAAGACATCGATGGCAGATGTGACATTGGCAATGTGTGTGCTGTCACAGTAGTCTTTGACTCGTTCGGTCAAACTGCTGGATATGATCTTTGACATTCCGGATTTTATGCAGATGCATGAAGCTAGCTCTTGCGGTCCGTCACCACATAGCCAGGAGCTTTGCTATATGCATGTTAGAAGCAATCGGGCATACTGAACGACGACACTTACCTCCATGACCGCAGTAGCTATTCCGGACTGCGCGCATTTGTCAAGAGATTTGAAATGCGGCATAGCTGTGATGTAGTATGACACTACCAGACTCAACATTAGAATGATTCTCCAGAGTGCATTTCCAGACTCACTATCACCAGGAGGCCCTTTCGGTTGCACGAAAGACGTTGTGCCGTCATTCATTTGACAGAATTCACTGTAGAAATTTTGGGCCGAAGTGACGTCCCCATTGTTGGAACACGAGTATTTCACTGCACTTTTGAGCGTTGAGGTTATATCTTTAACAACATCTTTCTTGTTGCAGACACACGGCGCATTCAACTCAGCAGCTTCAGGACATCTCGACGACCCCTATTCCATTGTTAGTCAAGCCAGCCCCATTATTGGAATTTACCAACTCATACAATATTGACCACGGCGTAGGATAACCCCGACTGCGCGCAAGGCGGGAGATATGCCAACTCAGGAACATCTGTTATATACGCTTCGACGATATTCGTTGTTGGCGAAAAGAAAGTAATGTGCTTCTCCTGACTGCAGTACTTCTGCATCAGCTTAGATGCACTTGACAAATCCTCCGTCGCGCTGGAGCCGCAGCTATATTCTATATCGGTCGAGATCGATGAGGCGACTTCGTCCATTCGAGTCGAGCAGATACATTTCTGCAATTCGGTCTCTGAGTCGCCGCACATGGTGGAGTAAGTCTGCATGCCGACATTGTATGAGATCGCGCTGGAAACGCATGGCGCCTATAGAGTTAGTGCTGCTCTGTAGCTTTTTCAGGACTCGTACCAAGTAAGTAAAGATCTCGAGGTCAGTCACGTAGGAGACATCTTCTGCAGTAGACAGGACAGTCAAGCTTAACAAGCTGACCCACGAGAGGCCGTGTAAGTGCTTCATTGTATCTAGAGACACTGTAACGGAAATACCAAAGAGCAGAAGACAATGAAACAAAGGTCAACACCGCCAGCAGCAAGCAATACATCCGGAACATTCCGTCTCAAAACGGAGCTCTTCTGCAATACACATATTCTCATGGTGTGAAGCCTCAAACAGCGCCTCTCGAGTCTAGATACAAATTAGGACAGAGCCCCTGAGGCTAGCTGAGATGGCTTGAAGAGCACACCGTCAGCTGCATTTTATCCCATCACCCGAGAGTATAGTGAGTCAGGACCTGCATTTAAGCAAAAAATAGAGTTATCTCGTGCTCAAAGAGAAAGCTGCTCAAGTGAGACAGCTGCTGAGAGCTTATAACCGAAGTGTTTCAGAGTTGAGGGTGCGTGCAGAAGAGGTCTTTTTAATCATCACCAGACGTGGGCTTTTCTTAGCGTCCCTGGGCTGCATGCTTTTTGTTAGAGCAGAGCAACAAACAAACGATGTAATTTCCCTTGAATAAAGAGGCCGAGTCTCACCAAATTTAAAATACTGAAACCCAAACTCGATGGAGATGGATTTATCCTTCAATAAAGATGTGAATGTTTCATAACCGATTCAGGTCTCGCATGTTATTTACAAAGGGTGTTTCTAATGACCAAACACTCAGTCGTCTGAACCAGGTCAAAGCAACACCTGAATTGGGAATCAAAACTTTACCCATCCCAGTTGGTGGGTGCATACTCCTGATTGAGCTAGGCCCCGCGCCACACGGATAGCGACTGAAGCGCACTTCGAACCATTGGCTCTCCTGAAATGCACCTCCAAGCTCAGTAACTAAGACAATGCCAAGGATTGAATCACTAGATGAGACGAGTCAGCGACGAGAGTTGGCGACACGACAGCGCATACTGTGAATATGGTGATCATTTGATGAATTGGTGATGGAATAGACAAAGATCAACTGATACGATGAAAATATAGCTTTGCAGTCTTGATAGAGTTCCCCGAACATGAGTCTGGCCAGGCCTTGCTGGCCAGGTACGTAACTTTCCAGGTTCTTCGGCTGTTCGAGAGCGCGGCAGTTAATATTCCCTCCACCATGACGTCGATTCCTCCCCCTAATCCGATCATATCTCGATGTTGCAACCACGGATCTTGGGTGATGTCAGAATAGCGACGATCTAGCTTCAAGACGAGGAGTGTTACTTGATAGTGTTCGTGGTTGTTGTTGAGCAAAACTCTGAAGGTTGCATCAAGAGGGTACATCCAAATTTTCATGTCGATCACATCAAAATTGCATGATTATGAAGTTTCAAAATTATGGTCAGTTGTTCGTTGCTGTACTATAGTAATAATATGGTAGCTGTTATCCCTTCAGCTGTAATATAGGTGGTATCCAGTAATCCGTAATTGTCCGGTGCCATTGCAAACATGTCCAGAACGCCTTGCTAATATCCAGAAACATGAGAAATCAATATGTGGCTAAGTATAGCGGATGCTGTGAACTTTGCTAATTTCCCAACGCCCGCTTAAAAAAAAGCAGTACAAAACAAGAGACAAAAGGAAATATTTGTAGAGTGGTAATGTTTAAGCGCTTATAGCACTCGCACAATCTTGGGAACGCGATATCGCGAGGGGCTGTCATAGTACTCGCTGATCATACCGCCCTGAAGACCTATGGGTCTCCGGGGAGGGACTCTTCCGTTAACGCTGTGATCTCGGGTAGAAGCTGTCTTGCGCGAATCGCGGCTGCGCTCACGCTGATCTTGTCGCTCAGAAGAGACTTGGCGAGAACGCTCAGAGTTATGTGTCTCAGAGGAAGATGTCCTAGAGCTGGCACGGGAGCGGGATCTTCGGGGGCTTGTATGATCCCAGCCGAGGGGCTCTTCTGAGATTTCGTCGAGGAGATCATCATCGCTGTCCTCCTCGTCGCTTTCAGGTTGGAAAGTGCTGTTGAGAGTCTCCCAGAGATCAAGACCAAGATCGTCCCAGATGACGACGGCCTTGAATAGACGGCGGCAGGCTTGTGTGCCAGCAGTCTTGTCAAGTCTGGCGAAAGACTCAAGCTCGCCTAGACTGGGTAGGTTCTCCCAGGCGATGGAGATTTGGTCGGATTGGTCCTTGAAGGGGGATCGCTCAAGGTAGTAGAGGAGGAAGTCTGAAGTTTCGGCCTTGGTTGCGAATTCAGCTTCCTCTAGAGCTTGTAGACGGAGCTTCTCTTCTTGGTCCTTCTGCTCCTGTTCTTGTTGCTGCTTCTGCTTGCGTCTCTTGGGGACACCAAAGAGTGGGACCTTGGGGACGTTGGAAGTGGTTCCTCGGAGCATCGTTGCAGTGTTGTGAGTTGATGTTGACAAGGGAGGTATTGTAGACACCGTCGAGGTGCTGTATAGATATATATGGCTGAGCCAGGTCGGATGATAAGCTGTAGGGGAAGGAATGGGTTGTTGGTCGATGGGGTAGGAACAAGACAATATGTGTGTCAGATTGTTGCTATTAAAGGATGCTTATGCATGCGTATTATGCAAGGTGAGAGCACAAACACGTCCCAAGCTTGTTAGGCGTTTCAAGAGACCAGCTCGTCGAAGTTTTTTTTTTATTTAGTACTGCTCTTGAGAGAGATAGGTGGAAGGGAAAATGCTTTGACCAGTAGAGCAAGATGGGAAAAGTTGAGGTGGTAGGGATGCTGCCAGATGGATATATGAAGATTTGGATTGGATCGAAATGAATAACACCCTGGGCCTTGTTCCTGGTCCTTTTTGTTTGTCTTTTGTTGTGTTGTGTTTGACTAGCCAAGGACCGGGGGGTGTAGGTAAATGTGATGAGGATCCGCGGCTATTTTGGTGGCAGAGGTGAGGTAGCCCAAAGCCCGTGCTTGTACTGTAAGGTACTGTAATAGGTGGTAATGGAATTCTCGGTTTCGGAACTTCGCGGATTGGATGATCGTTAAAAAAAAAAAGAGATCAGCGTGTTTGAGAATGGAGAGGAATAAAGGATGCCTTTAATATAATTGTTTATGGCTACTTGCTTTTTCTCTTTGGACCCCTTGGCTCGTAACCTCTGCTTCTTTCAGGTTTAAGTTGTTGTTTTAGGCTGGGCTGGGCTGGACCGTCTACTGCAGCCTCAGCCATCAGCTGTAGGTACCTTTTGTGGAGGTCCGTAATTCCATTTACCAAAAACGCCAGAGCGGATCCGTGTCATCATTGAGAAACAGAGCTGGAGGCGCCCAGCCTGGGCTTGCCATGGCTAATTTAGTCGCAACGGTGTCGGCGTAATTGCTCGGGTGCTTCACTGTAGCCCGTAGGTACGAGGTGCGCACTACACAGTACCAACAGAGTTCTGCTAAAATGATCACCCACTGATTTTCCCCTTGTCTTTCCCAAAAGTCTGGTCTGCCAAGAAGAGAAGCGAGTAAGGCGCACCAGTCACCAGAGCAGAAGACCCCGGGCAGAGTGAAGCATCGGCGGGTTTACCTGAACTTGGGCACGGTAGCGACTTAGGTCCTTGTCTTGTTTTGTCTTTTATTGTCTTTCCGATGCATCTGATTTCTCGTTTGTCTCATTCCGAGTTTTGGGTTGTTCACGAGGATGCTTCATGATCAGTCGAGAAATCGATTGGCGTCGAGAGGATACAGTCCGGTTACGAACAGACGGTCGATATTAGCTGGCGGCGGGGCGTCAAACAGTACAGCAGGTCCAGATTAGATACTATTTGCTTTTCCGCAACTCCAGCTCAGCCCTTGAATTGTTGAAATGAACAGAATTGTCTTTACAACGTTTGATTTGACGTGGCTGTCAAATGGTCCCTGATCAGCTTGTGAGTTGGCCGAACCCTAATACGAACGAGCCTTGCCCCGTTTTGCCGAGTTGCGGAATAGCTCTTTGCCAGAGGAATGTGGTACTCGCTCGAATCACCGCTCTATTCTCTTGCACAGTATTGTCGGTCTATTGTGAAGCTTCCCATTGTAAAACGCGAGGCGTTGCTGCTCGTCATTATTTCCCCCCTAATTCTTCGCGGAACCCGAGTGACCGAACGGATACTGTTCTGTTGAAACCAATGTTTGCTGCAGCCATTACGGTCTTGGATGCCTAATTGGTTATCGTGAACAGAGACAATAAGACGCTATTTTTGTTAGGTGCAGCAGCAGTCGCAGTAATCATTGTGAGTGTTCCGTGATTCCGATTCCGTCCCGTCATTAGTGGCAGTACCCGACACCTAGTCTCTGCCGCAGTACGATCCCGCCCGTGCGAAGGAGCAGACCTGACCTGAGGATGATTAAAAGATGGATGTCCCTGGTCGGCCCGTCAAAAGGGGGCACGGATACAGGTCACGCCAGCCAATACTACTGCACCCTAGCCATCTCGCACGGTTGGGGCACCCTTGGGACTGCTCATGATAGGTCGGGTTCTTTTCCGGCGGCATAAACGGGACAAGGCAGGGGAAAGAGACGAGACGAGGCGAGACCCCAAAAGCAAGTACTTTGGAACGAGCCTGAGAGAAGAGGAGAGAGAGCGCTGAAACCCTGAGAGTTGGTAACATTCCCCGTGTCCCAGGAACCTGGAACGAGCAAGAAAATCTGCCTTTTTCCCGACATCGCAAGCTAGGCCCTATCCTGTCGAGTACCTTTCTCAGTATCCAGTGTCCACGCAATCAACGAACGAACCGTAAACGCCAAGGCTTTGAAACTGTAGCCTCGTTCTGCCACGGCTAAAGCCATTGAGGCGCAACTTTATCCTGAATAGGTACACACAGTTCTCAGGTGTCAAAAGGCTTTAGACCCGGCATCTAGATGCGAAAAAAAAGGGTCAAAGAGCCTGCAAAGTTCATCCTAGTTTATCTAAGTATTTTTTTTATCACTCAGGACTAAAAGGCCTAAGTTTTCTGCCATTTTGGAAAATGTGCACTTGACTCGTCGAGTTTAGTCTGAGGGTCTAGACGTGGCACAAGCTGGGGAATTGCTGGTCGCATTTGGTTGAAGCCCTTCGAACCTATCCACTGTCCCTTCCTTTCAGTCATAGCCTGCGTTTTCATATCACATCAGATCGGATGTACTAAAATTTCAACCAACAAGACTGTTAGAATCCGCACCAATCCGCACCAATCCGCACCACGAGGCGTTTGTCTACGAATCGACCGCTTGTTATCCCACTCGACTACCGACCGATAACTGTTTTTACAGGCGTATTTGAGGCTTACTCGCATCCCACAGCAAGACATCACAATGTTGAATGGCTTCTACATGAAGCTGCCGTAACTTTTCTCCCGGGCTCTGTCGTAGTTTTCCCCTCCACTTCGGTCCGCGATGGGGACCGGAGGCTAACCCACATGACGGCTCCGCGCAATGCTCCGGTGACGGAAGTACCTGAGACACCCGTCTTGAAATATAACCTTCTCTTTTTCTTCGGTCTCCCCAGACTCATACTTTTTTTGTACCTCAACTGACGGCATATACCTTAAATGCGTTTCTACCGAGAGCGAAGAAGCGTCCAGAAGGAAACACTGCCTGAGGTCGCATGTTCTCTTCATCTTCTACCAAAGTCAAAAGGCGCGGCTACATTCCAACTCGTCTCATCCGCGCAAATTCTACCCCGAAGAGGAATCGCCTCTCGGGCAACTCGTAAGCCCTCCAGTCCGAGGGCGACAGCTACGGCGGAGGGCAGACGAGGCTTCTTGCCAAGATTTAGAAGCCATCAAGGCTGTCATGATGGAATTCAGCATTGAGGCTTGTGCTTTATACTTTGAGTATGACGTTTATTCAGAGATATATCGCGGTCACGGGAAGAATAAAGATAAAGATTGTGGCTGAAATCTCTTGGATTCTCGACAAACTTTCACTAAAGATCAGTAAACAAATATGCGAAGGGTCTGTTCATGGAATGAGATCAGATATCTCAATGTCATATCGATCAGAACAATAGTGAATAAACGGCAATCGACTCTATTCTCGTCTCGTTCGAGTCTGGTCTCGCTCTTTCGATGTTATCCCTGAGAGCCGATTTAGATCAGACAAAGCTTAAGGGGACTATGACCAACAGCATGAATCAACTACAGGTCCCTTGAATGGTAATTTCAACGTATTTCAATGTTCAAACCTCAATTTTGCCCAGACTGTATTTCCAACTTCAGCCTGTCAAAGCGACAAGGATGCATCACATACCCACATATGTTCATGGCTGATTCGGCATAACGGCATAAACAATGTTTGTCTAAGCTGTTCATGCGAGCCAAAGCAGACACCACCATACCATCCGTGCGAACCATCTCTTCCCAATACCTAATCGTCGTATATAATTTAGGTAGCATGATCTTCCTCTATCTGTGGTGGACCGTGCTAGCAGCCGCCTTGTCGACCCATGACCCCAGAATGTGGTAAATAGCGTACGCCATATCCAAAACCGTTCATATTCTGTATCCGAAATTCGCAGCGGCGGCATGGTTCTGTGCACAGAGCATTCAAGGGCAAAAGCCTTATGCTAAGTTGCTAAGTGACATGGAAATAAGAGTTACTGGGTCTTGATAATGGGAGCCTAATGCACCTTATGTTCGGTAAAACGCCTCCCTGTATTGGCGATATCGAGAAGCACTTTCTTCGGGCGCCGGAGCAGACATGGCGATAAACCGCTGTATCGGACCATTTAGACATTGCCAAGAAAGAGCTACCGAATGCTGGACAAGTCCTTCTGTGGGATGAAGAGTCCAGGCAAAGATTGTCTCTCGATACGCTTCATGTGGCCGCCCACGGAGGAATATACTGTGTCTTGGCGGCCATATTTAGCAGACCGCTACAGACCTTTTCTCTGGACCAAATGATGGATCCTGCACAAAGCGTTGGTCTCGAGGGGTCCTTTAGCTTCATATCTAACAGTATGGATGTACGGAGCCGCTACTAACAAACTCTATTGAGCTACTGGACAAGAAACTCAATCTTGACTGCAATTATCAAGAGACTGGAATTGGGACAAAATTTTCTTTGGGAGATGGTGTTCTTGAATGTTAGCAATGGATTGATATCATCCTTCTCTTGTGTATAAGTTACCTTGTAGAAATCATCAGGTGGCTTGACTGTCCCAAATTCTCCTCAAGGCTCTGAATTGGATCTCTGAGGAGTTTTGCGAAGGTAGGCTCACCATGTGCATGAAACTACACATAACATTGATGAAAGGTTCCCATGATTTGCTTCTGTTCAAGGAACCAATCAGGCAGCCAAGGCGGCAAGATCGTGGACATCCAATATGAACATGTTGAACACTGTCGCGATACAGAGCCTTCCAAAGACTAGAGAACAGCCAAGTCTGGGTGTTAGAGGCATGCATATGGCTCCATTATTGTATTACTACCTTTGAAGTGACGGTCTTCTGTAGAGGGATTTGAAGTGACACAGAGCGATGTTTGCAAAGTTCACACTCAATCATGCCCAAATGATAGGATATCAAAGAACCAAACGAATAGGTAATCAGGACTCTTGAATAAAGTTGTTTAATTATGATGCACGGGGACGCAAGGCAGAAAAACGTCTTTCTCTTATTTCGTTGGTATAAGCCAGCAACTGCCTTTGGAACAAACAGATTCGAGTTCCACTCGCAGTTTCAACCTTTTTCATAGCAGTCATTTCGGGGGAATATATCTATTTACTTAACAGTAACACTGTGTGAGTCTGATAGTGTTTGAAGTGCTTGATTGGTTGGCACTGTCAACTGTGAATACCCTCACTTCTTGCCAGTGGCAGCCTGACTGGCACTGGCACTGCCATGCAGCTGGCAGAGCACTTTACTATTGACAAATTTCCAAATCAGCGGTTGCTAAGCAGTGAATATGAATCAAAACAAGAAATAAACAACTCATCTATTTTCTTTTCGTCAACACTTTTCACCTCATCCATCCCCATCCTTTTCTCGTCTTGGCTTTCCCTTCACAACAGTCACTCACGAATCACAACACTTTACCAACTGCATTTACCGTGAATCATATCACCCTCAACGTACATTCTACAAATCAATCACTGATACCTTCAAAAATCAGTCATCATGTTCTGGTATCGCTCCCGCCTCAACTATGACCCGAAGCAATTCCCGAACTATCGCCCTCGACCCGAGACCGGTTTCGAGCGTGTCATCAAGCAATGCCCCAACCCATTCCACTTCATTGCCTTCACAATAAAGTTCCAGATTTCTATCTTTAGCATCATTCTGGAGTGGCTCTGCATGATGATTCGCAGCCCTCTTGAGTACTCAAAGAACAACGACTGGATCCTTGCTCACTACGAGGCTAGCCCTACTGTTTCTCACATACTCTGGGGAGCCTTTATCACTACCTGGTCCTCTCACTTCTTGTGCCGTATCGGAAAAGGGATTTGGGAAGTGATACTTGATGCTTACGACGACCCTGTTTGGGCTATGTACGAGATGTTGGGTTTCGGAGCATACTCGCAGTCTCTTTTCGTCCGTACCATCGTTTTCATCCTGACAACTTTCTTCGACTTCACTTGCCTTTTGACTGTTTTTGTCTACAAGATGTCAACATACTCACTCATCACCTCTATCGCCCTGCTTGGCGCTGTTGTCATGTGGCAGCTACACTATTATTTCTTCGTGTATACTCCTGAGGAAGTACTCGAAGAGCCCCCCTCTCAGTCTCCTGAGAAAGAAGTCCTCTCAACGCCGGACAGGCCAGGTCGCTGTTTCCGAGTACCCACCCCCTCTACTGGCTCTTCTACCTCATCTTCCCGATCATCTCCCAATGCCACTCCTGCTTATTCTCAACCTCGACCATCCAACATGCCTCCTGGTGCTGCATACGTCAAAGTGTCGCCCAAGGCCATACAAAAGCTTCACGATGAAGGAGTCTTCGTCCCAGAACCCATCAGAGAACCAGACTACTCTTACATTAAACCTCTCCCCAAAAAGCGGGTAACCAATTTCTCCCACTTTAATGCAAAGATGCACTACCGAGCGATTAAGGAAGCAGAGAGGAAAAAAGGCATAGTAACAAATAGCCCTGATCCTTATAAAGATGATCCTCCTTCTCCTACTGTTCCTACCAAGACCGCGTGGATTTACTCCGGTATCGATGCAGTCGAGCGACAGCTTCGATTTATCACAGAAGATGTCGCCAAACTGAACATGCTAGTCAACGCTTTCAGAGAAGAAAGCGCCGTCCGTCATCTTCCCGCCACTTCAAGCGCTTTACCTCATTCACCCCAAACCCAAAAGCGATACGCAACTCTCGCTGAAAAGGACCGCATCGGACAAGTTGTCCTAGAATATTCGCGTGAGATTGAGCTCATCGGAGAGAATGTACTTCGACAACAACCCGGCGTTGAGAAGGCGCTGGAACGAATCGACCGCCTGATTGCCCATGCAGGAGACGTCACTTCCCGGGCGATACGTACTGAGGTCGCAGACTGCAAAAACCGAGTCGCTCTCAGGTTCAAAGGCGCTCAGGATGCGATTATAAGATGCAGGGGTATTGCAGAGATATGCCGTGATTGCAGAGTGAAGCTGGAGGCTGAAGCGGTCAAGTTGCATCGTATGGATCTGACTCGGGCCAAGTATCCTCATTTGTGTTCGGTTTACTGGTGACTCAGCTCCTGACTAATGATTATTCGCTGGCGAAGTATTAACGCTCCAGTGTATACAAAATACCTCGAAGAGCACTTAAAGACGAAAATTTCGGAGTTTGGGGTTATATGATTTGCTTTTGCTATTCATCGTGGAGGAATATACATGCTCGACGAAGAAGTCGAGAATATATTGCACAGGTTCACTACATGACCACGACCTGACTTGAATCATTTCGAATGAAAGTACATATCTATAATCCACACAATATTGTCTATACTTGGTCTTTTTGAAGTGATGTTTTTTCGCTCCCAAATCGAGCTTCATGAAATCGACAGCAGCTTCAGGGGCCACTCCATTGTTCGCGAGTACAAAGACGCTGCTTGGAAGAGACGGGAACGAAGAGCCAACACTGGTCGGCTACATTGTACCTAAAGAACAAGAATGGCTAAAATGGCTATCAGAACGCGGCCCGGAAGATAGCAAGGACAAAGGTGTCCTGGTCGGACCCATCTTCATATATTCCAAGTGCTACCGGCCAATCCAAACAGAGGTTCGGGACCATCTCAAATCTCGATTGACAGTCTAGGTTATCCTAAACAGTTTTATGTTCCTAGATGTGACTCCTTTGAATCTGAACGGTTCGGTTGACAACCCGAACCTACCGTTCCCGGATGCAGCCCTAATCTCGCAAGAGACTTCAGAGAAGGACTTGAAGGGATGGGAAACGCTTAGCAGCACCCATAAGAAGCTTGCGGAGCAGTGAGTAACAACGATTAATGTTTTGAAAACTCTGATTCTGTAGCCTGAGTCTGATTTCTTCGAAAGTGGTAGTCACAATCAGCTGGCCTAGCAGCTTCTTCTCAATATCTGCAATAACTTGGCGGTTAAACATGACCATCAGCTCACCATACCTAACCTCATCCCTAAGGGCTCTCAGCCAACAGATTGATAGCCAGCGTGAAGGCAAGAGCGATTCGGGCAAGAGCGATTCGGGCATGACAGAGGACAAGGAGGCTGCATACGCCTAGTCACTTGACAAACTGCTTGGTAGTCTTGATGCTAAGTACCGGGCAGCAAAAGAAGCGGCATACGTACCGGAAGGCAAAACAACAGCCTTTCCTACTGGTACTACAGGCTTCTTAGGATCTTCTAGCGTTAAGAGCCTACTCGAGCGGCTGAAGAGGTCACTTCGTAGATACGGCATATGGCAGGATTCTCGGGCCCCTAGGCTTAGTGTAGTTACTGGTAATCTGACGTAACTGCCTCTTAGACTTGACTATCATGCGCGGAAGATGCTTGGAAATACTGTCAATGTGGTCATCTATAATGGCGCCCTTATTTACTAGGTGAAGCAGCATGAGCGTCTCTGGGGCCGCAATATTCTGTCAACAATCGATTGTCTGCAACTGTGCAACTAAGGCAAGCCCAAGCTTTTCTCATTTATCAGCTCGATACGTGTCCTAGATACGGTTATCACACGAAAAGACTAAAATTGGACCAGGCCCTATCATGGAGGCAGAGATGACATGATGGACAGTCGCACCGGTCTCAGCACCTTCCTTTTGACTTATGATATCACCAGATGATAAGTCCAATTAGTGAGGTGAAAAGAAGTATGTACGCATTGTGGCTATCTCTTTACTTGCCAAATCCTCTGTGAAACCCGGGTATCGCACATAAGCGTCAAGTCGTGAAGACAGTTCCAGAACTGATCCTCCAATGAGTCCTTCATATCAGAAAACTCCACACAAATGAAGAGACCGAACATATGATCGTCAAGACCATCAGCCAAATCCAGCTAATGATGCCCAGCAGATTCAATACCATGAACCTGCCAGTAAAGACCTCCCTTCTTCCCCGCTTCATCAGCAATACACTTGACAGACCCGCGAGCCGCCATCTCCGTTCCAGCAGAGTACTTGAGAACGGCCTTTTGCATAATCCAAACGACATCATCATCGCCAACTTTCAATCCCTTATCAGCGCGCACAGCGAAGGCGCAGGATCCGGATTTGACGATGTTGACGAGTCCATCTCCCACATCGTACTCGCGCTTGTCTTCAGAAGCAGCGGGGATACTGAATGTGCCGTTGCGAGAACCAAATGTCGAGAGAAGCGCTGCGCAGTCGTTGTAGTCGGCTCGCTTGGTGCTCTTGGGGGCCTTGCGCGCGGTGTATGTCTTCTTGTCGCATGTGCTGAATGAGTGGCTTCCAGCAGCCCAGTAGGTGTATGGATCTTTGTAGGCGCTGGGTGCTGTGGTTGGAACGGCGATCATGTTATCTTTTGTAGGAGTGGCCGTTGGCGCGGCGACTGCAAAGCCGATGAAAATAGCGGCAAGGCTGATAAAGTGCATTTCGACGGTTAATTGATCGCAAATGGAAAAGGCGAGTGTTTTGCTGAGAAAAAGAACAGATCGTGGTACAGAGTAACGGACCAACAGGCGATCAACACCTATGTTAACGAGTGACTGAGAAAGGAAACGCTGCGCTGCGCTGCAACGAGGAGGTTGGGAGAGACGTTGAACAGCAGTTAATTGACGGGAAAAGAAAAAGAATTATACCCAATCCAGGTGGGAAAGTGGGATGCTTGAAGGCGATCACAGGAGATGGAGTGTTTCAAATAGAGTGGACGAGTACGAAACAAAGATCACGATATGGAGAGAGAATGATTTATTTTGAGCGGCATGCTGGGATTAGTTTTATTGGACTCGGAAAAATAGTGCTGTTTGGCTCTCATATATATTGAGTTGGTAAGAGTGAAACAGGGTGACGGGTTGTGTTTGTTTAATTGCGATGATCATACCGGAGGATTTGGTGTTTGTGTTTCCGTTTTTAAATGGGGATGATGTTTCGTGCATAGTGCCATATTTATGCAAAGACTCGAAGCGAAGATGAAAGACGTGTGACTGGAAAGGTGATTAGAGCGAATGAGCAGAGTATTTATATATCATGAGGAATTATATATTGAGGATTATATATATGTGATTTTGGACTTGTATTCTTGGAGTTTAATTCGTTATCATTAGGAGGACCCTGTCTCTGACTGAGGGAAGAAGTAACGGGAGATTCTATGCGCTTTGACTATCTCTATGTCTTTCTTTAAAGACCTCGAAACAAACTAGTAGTTGTCTATTCCTTTGAAACACTCTATCTTTTGTGCCTTGGCTATCCCCCTTGCGCATAATTCACAGCCTCGCATCTAGTTCAGATCAGCACTCTCAATCTCCAATTTCAAGGTCTGAGGGAGTTGATCAATTCTTAATCACACGACAAAAAACCTGGTGATAACTGCCGTCAAACTTGAATATCAATAGAAATATCGTTACAGTAGGATTTATCTCCTTGCAAACTTAAATTCCCTTCCCTCCACTATCTCGTGACAGGAAACTGTCGAGTTCTTGTCTATCAGTAGCTCCCTCCGGACCGACAGTGGAGAAGAGTGACGCTTCAGTGGATTGTGAGCCCCCACTTTCAGCGGTTCATCAACCCCGGTCTTGAGATGATGACGCGAGAGGCCAGTGATAGAGGATCCGTTGATTTGTTTGTTGGGTTTGAGGTTTGTCCTCCCAATATGACTTCATATTTCGTGGATCTTTTGTCTCAAGGCAACCATGAAAAATGTCTTGGCTAGTCTTGGTCTTGGTCTTGGTTGACAGTCGCCGTTTCCCTACGGCAGATAAAGTAAATCTGATTACACTATCAAAACTGCCATTTCCAGTATCTTGTCATCGTTATTCCCAGACGTCACTGTCTCGGCCGATACAATACTCACATATGACGATTGTTTAACATGTTGCTTGTTCATCAAATTGACCCTCTTTATTAAGCCCGCCAGTATCCCGGGGTCATCATCTTGGCTCCGTCTTGGCTCCACGTCAAAATGATCCCCCAAAAACCTGTATCATGGACTGCTTGGTTCATGTGACCCCTCCAAAAAAAGGGCCGTTACCACGATGATGGAATCGCTCTGATGATCGTCGGAACTCGGCTGAGGGTGGATGAGATCCTTTCTTTTATTTTTTTACTCGATGCAACTCTCAGCTCATCGCTTGATTCGATTCCCTAGCCCCGAAGAACTGGTCTTGTCTTGACTTGTCTTAGTTAGGGGTATAATCGGCCCCCAGTTTCGGGATCATTACCATCCTAATATCATCGTCATCACCAATGGGTGAAATGGTATTAACTAACAATTGTCATGTCAGCTGAAAGAAGAAGATACTGTTTGGGATCTTGATCATTTTCTTGTTGTGTGGTTTCATCAATTGTAGAATCTACCGTTTATCTTTCTTCCCCTTCGCACATCATCAATCCCTTCAGTCCGCTATAAGTTACTGCCATCATGAAAACCGCCTCACAACCTTCAGCTCCTCATAATGCAACCAGCAAAGTAAAACGGTTTGTCGGCAAAATTCGCCGACACTCACATCCTCCCCCCCCCGAAGCCTCCTCTGCCTCTCCCTCATCATCTACAAACCCATCTCGCGAATCTTCATCATGCCCTATTCCACACCTTGGAAAACATAACCAGCGCCAGAGCCGGCGCGGGTCAGCCTCAGAGGAAGAAGAGCGCGTGCACGACCTTGAACTCTGGAACGCAGCATACGATGCCCTCAAGAGAGATGGCACTTCAACAGGTCTTGTACTCGCATATGAGAACATCATTTCTCATGCGTTACCTGATACACTCAGGCCGGGACATAATAGGAATGCGAATGGACTGCCGACGGAGAGTGAGAGGAGATCGGAACTTATGATGATGATCGCAAAGTCTGGTCTGAATCGGGAAGTTAAAGAGGCTTCACAAACAGACTCAGGCGACCTTGAAGCGAGAGAAAATCTGATCCGAATAAGGTCGACTATAGCTTCGTTACTTAATGACCAGCCCAGCGCTGCAGTCGCTTGGGCGGGCTTCTGCTCTCTTACACCAGTAGGCTCTAACCTCAACCCATAGAACCACAACACTGACACATTTAATAGCTTCTTCTTGAACCTCTTCTTCGACATGATGACATCCGCCATGGCTTCGTGCATATCTCACACAACATTACTTATTATATGACCCTTCATCGCGCCCTCCACCCATCATCCTGGACATCAATATCAGAATTCCAACGTTTGCAGCCGCAAGTCCACCAAGCTCTTTTAGCTCTTTACCGCCGCATCCTCGAATACGAGATGAATATTGTCTGCGCCGCTGCTAGTGCCTGGAATATGGCTGCTCGCAACGTCGTCGACTGGCATGGCTGGAAGACTATGGCTGATGCTGTGCGAGACATGGATGCTGAGTTGATGGGTTACGTCGAGAAAAATGGTACAGATGAGGCGAGGAGGGCGTTGATGGAGGTTCAGAGGAAGCTGGTCCCAGAAGGGGGAGAGCGTGGCGAGTTACAAGACGATACTTCACCTCGAAATGCGTAAGAATACCAAACAAGTAAACAGTAAAGGCAAAACGCTACAAGCAAGATCATTTTCTGTAAAGTCAAATTCAATTGATTTCCCCAGATAGCCAAATCTATTAATTTACCATTTTACAAAAACAAGACTCCAGGCTCCATGTTCCGTCCTTTTGACCAAACCAGTCTAGGATTCTATTCATGCCGTTGTTCCAAGTCGCGATCAAATCAATCGGTCTATCCCACCGACCAGTATCTCATCGCCCAACAGCCCATGAAAACACAACATTTACTACCCAATCTTTGGAAGAATACCCTGATTGTTAAGGTTGCTCAGAGTGCCACCATATTCATTGATATGTCGCTGGAAGCGACTGACGTCGCCCCCGAAGCCAATCGCCTCCATCATGGCTGACCATTCGGGCATCTGATCACGGGTCACAAGCTCATATACGCGACAGAGGATTTGTTGAAACTCCGCCTGAGGCCTCATCGCAACGGCGTACAAGTGTCGTACCAGGTCAGCCCAACCGGCGATAAAGTCAACGTCAAACGTGGACTCAGGGTATCGAAACTCGAGTGTGTCGTACTTGGACACAACTAGCGCACAACGAGTAGTTGTGTGAAGGGATCCTTCATCGAACTTTCGGAGTGCGATACCCAAGCTAGTCAGGCTAGTTTCCGACCATAGACGTTTCATAGCTCCCAGCAGACCGTTGTCAACTTTGCACCGATTAAGTTGTTTCATGACATCTCCAAGGGCCTCGACGAGAGCTGCACCCTCACCATACACTATTGGCTCACCCTTCTCCATGGCGATTCGTGATTCAACACTGACACGTGCCGAATAGGGAGAAGTAGAGCGGAAAGGATGACACAGGGGGTACAGCAGAGAATCTTCCAGCAGCCAAACCAACGATGCTAGTCGCAGCGCGGTCTCTAGCTGCATGCTGCCAGCGTCGTTGACGTGAAGGTGTAGTCCGCATCCAGAATTGAGTCCAACTACCATGTCGCACTGCACTGCCTCAAGACACTTTCGGAGGGTAGGTAGCCCCTGGCTGAACTCTTCAGGATGAGTGAGGATAGGGCTGTTGAGTTCAGTTCCATACCAGTCGTACTTGTTTGAAGGTGTCAATCCGGACTTACTAACGCAGTCTAAAGTAATGTGACGCTCTGGAACGACGAACCAAAAATCAGTCTTCGAGGCCGGCTCACTAACAGACTCCTTATTCCAAGCTCGAATATTTCCGCTGTTACCTGTGAGCGGAAGAATTGATGTGCCAGGGATCTGGGCAGGGCTGGATGGCGAAGGAGGTATGAGATTACACGAGACGGCGGCCCCGTTATTGGCGATCAATTCGCATACCTTGTGAATACAAGACGGCTCGATGTCTCTGTAGTCTCCCATCACGAGGCCCATGTAAGTTTCCGGCGAAGAAGGACAGGCCCATCGAGTCTCACCAGCCACAGCGTCGGAGCCTGGGATCTGCAGTGCAACCATAAACTCCAACTCGATGCCGAGGCAGATAGACCGTGGTATAGACATACTGGGCTCAGGAGACGCAGGGGTCCCAGGGTTTTTTTGTCGGTAGAAAAAATGTCTATCACTCTGAATGTGACGATAGTTCCTCGGGGACAAAAGCAGAGATGCCATTGAGCAGCCAGAAGTGGCTGGATCCCGCAAGGGGCTATGATTTATAGTAGACAGCGCCATATTGAACAATGTGAAGTGAGTTGCAGAATGAAGAACAATTTGTGGTGTTCACCTTTATATATTCGCGGCTCAAGAAACATTACCGCAAAGAAAGTCAGTGTGTCGGTCATGTAAGGAGAACACCGGCGCACAGAAAGTAAACTTGACTCGCTCACCGAAGGGCGGTCAAGTTCAATAACTATTCGAGGCTGCGGAAAGATTACCTTTTGCTTGTGCTCTGTTCAAAACTCTCGCGCCGAACAAGCTTCCAGTGTGAACTCTGCTGTCGAGTTGGCCGGCCACTAGCCGGCGCAGCCCAACCTCTAACAGGCATGACGGGTGAGGTGACCATGATTCTACTCATGTATTAAACATTCAGGTATCTTAATTATTGCAACCACCCAGGCCATCAAAAACGCCTTGGCTTCGACTGGGCAATAGACAGAGTAACACTTGTCTCTCTAAAAAATCTCTGACCGGTCTAGAACGTGTCATTTAAGGGCAGCGAGAATGGGAGGGCGATCCTTGCATCCAACCTTTTGACATAAATGCCAGGGGTGAAGATTGGATGAGATCTACACCTCAAAGACCAAAAGCTTGTGAGTCGCAGGGAAGCACTCGTGATTTTGAATGCGTTGGTAGGTCCAACTTGTTGGTAACCCACCTTTCAGCCTGATTTGGAACTAAGAACATGATTGATTGATCCATCTTATCGTAGCATTGTGCCATTAAAATGTGTTGAACAAATAGGACTCGGTGAGTGTTAGTTGACTTACACGAGGAGGAAGTGCAGGTAGAGTGGGCGCATCAAAGTTACTCCGACTTGACCAATCATTGAGCTGCGCGGCAACTGGTAAAAGCTCCATCTGAGGGAAGCTGCCCTGTGACGAAATCCCCTAATTTTATCCACTACCTGACAGGCGCAGCACTCGCAACGAGAGAGGACAAGCTGACCCTGGCGTTTTTTGATTGATGGCCCTGGCTGAGATGGGCCCAAAAAACGCGACGTCGCGTTAAACTCCAATTTAAGCCAAACTCCAACTTCATCATCACTACCTACGAACACCGTCAATTATTTTCACCGACCAAATTGATCGCATCGCATCGCATCGCATTCGAATTGATCGTGACAAGTACCGCCAAGCTCCAGTCTATTTACAGCGTCGCCTTCGACTCAAACGTGATTCCTCTCTGGGCATGCCGCTCGACTTTGCATAATGCATATGATCAAGCCTTCATGGCTAAGCCATAGCGGCGAGCAAAAGGACTTTGAGGTTTACAGCTGCCATGTCTCTCCAGATGGAAAGCGACTTGCGACTGCTGGAGGTGATGGACACGTGCGAGTTTGGTCGACAGAAAGTATCTATAATGCCGACACCCCAAACTTCAACAAGCCGCGCCAGCTCTGCCACATGAGCCATCATCTTGGAACGATTCACTCGGTTCGCTTTTCGCCTAATGGCCGTTATCTTGCCAGTGGAGCGGACGACAAAATCATTTGTGTATACCACCTCGATAAAGGCCCCCCAGCTGCCACGTTTGGCACCAACGAGCCTCCTCCTGTCGAGAACTGGAAGACATACAAACGCTTAATTGGTCACGACAACGATGTTCAGGATCTCGCCTGGTCATATGATTCTTCGATACTTGTTTCTGTTGGTCTTGATTCAAAGGTCGTTGTGTGGTCTGGCCATACCTTCGAGAAGCTCAAGACTTTGCCCGCACACCAAAGTCATGTCAAGGGTATCACCTTCGATCCCGCGAACAAATTCTTTGCAACCGCAAGCGATGACCGAACTATCAAAATCTTCCGATTCACATCACCTGCGCCCAATGCGACGCAGCACGACATGGTTAATAACTTTGTTCTTGAAACGACCATTAGCTCGCCATTCAAGAGCTCACCCCTGACTACCTACTTTCGACGGTGTTCATGGTCTCCCGATGGTAACCATATCGCAGCTGCCAACGCAGTTAACGGCCCTGTTAGCTCTGTTGCCATCATTGAACGAACAAGATGGGACAGTGAGATCAACCTGATCGGTCATGAAGCCCCAACGGAAGTGTGCATGTTTTCCCCTCGTCTGTTTCACACTTCAAAGCCAGATGCAAGTGCAGGAGCTGATGGGAACGCGGCATCACTCGTGACAGTGATTGCATCAGCTGGCCAGGATAAGACTTTGAGTATCTGGAACACAAATACGTCTAGGCCAGTGGTTGTCTGCCAAGATCTGGCAGGGAAGTCAATATCTGACCTGGCGTGGACTCCGGATGGTCAGACCCTTTTTGCTTCGAGTCTAGACGGTAGCATTTTGGTTGTCAAGTTCGCGGAGGGAGAGCTCGGCTGGGTAGCACAACCAGAGGAGAACGTCAAAGCGCTTCAGAAATACGGCGCATCGCGAAAGGGAATGGGTATAGCCGAGGACGTGGATGGTCTTCTTCTGGAAAACCAGAGCAAAGAAGGAGAGTCACGGGCTGTAGAGTCAAGGATGGGCGCACTCATGGGAGACTTTTCTGAGTCAACAAAGGAGTCAACACCTGTCGCCAACGGCGCCAAATCCAATGGGTCTTCAGCCAAGCCATCGACAAATGGCCAAGCTGAGCTAGAAAATGAGCCAGAGAAACAGCCAGAAGAGGCAGCTAACAAGACAGCTGAACGTGTCAAGGAGTTGAAATCGCGGGTCACCATCGGCAAAGATGGCAAGAAACGAGTTGCACCTTTATTGGTATCATCTTCAGGGACAGGCACATCTTCATTGCCTCAAACTCAGTTGGTTGGCACAACAAGTACCAGCAAGACTACACAAAATGATACGCCGCAAACAATACTTGACCTGAGCAAGCCTTACGACGGACTGCCCAAAGGAGGCATTGCCGCCATGTTGCTTGGCAACAAGAGGCAGATCAATTTGGGTGATGACGAAGATGAAGAAGAGCCTGCTGCGAAGCGTGCCGCAACAGGCCCTACACCTATCGTCACTGATGGTCCTAATGGGGTCGAGCCAGCAGCACTCGTCCCTGTTCAAAATGGCGTTGTTCCCACCCCTGAGTTCCTCAGGCCCGCAGTTATGAATCCCTCTATGTCCTTTGCCCAAGTCAGATTAGCTGTGCCAAAGATCAGATCACATATTCTTCGACCGTTAGACAGGGGGGTTCTTCAGGGTGAAAGCACCTTAGAAGATGCGACGAAAACTCCAGAGAATATAATTCTAGAAGCGAAGAATGATGCCAGCCATGGAAATCCTTCGCATGTTATAGTCAGCAAACGGGGCGCTCTCATCTGGGAAGAGTGGCTTCCTAGGGATGTCATTCTAGTAACAGCGACGAAACACTTTTGGGCTGTGGCTTGCGAAGATGGGTCTGTGCATACCTGGACCTCTGCTGGGAGAAGGCTTCTGACCCCTATCGTACTTGAGTCGCAACCTGTTATTCTGGAAGCTCGCAATCACTGGCTACTATGCATCACGGCTGTCGGCCTTGCCCACGTTTGGGACATGAAAACACAGTCGTCCCCCAACCCTCCAGTGTCGCTGGGGCCAATTCTGGATGCTGCCACAATCTCTCTTACTCAACACAGCGCGACGCCCGGCCCTGGTGTTACTTCTGCCCATCTGAATAGCACTGGCCATATTATTGTGACACTGAGCAATGGTGATGGCTACTACTATGCTCGAGAGATGTACACATGGCAACGTCTTAGTGAAGCTTGGTGGGCTGTGGGCTCACAATATTGGAACTCGAACGATTCCTCTATTTCTGCCTTGCAATCTACAGCTGTTGGTCCAGAGTCTAGGGACAGACAAGATAAGAAGTCTCCCCAAGCTACTGTGTCATCGGGCATTATACCCTTCCTGGAGCGACATACAACCAACGAATTCCTCCTCAAGGGCAGATCATATAGCTTGCAGCGTATCATTAAGATGGTTGTGCAGCGAAAGGAGTCCGAAAATCTTGAAAGCAATGTCAGCATTGCCCACCTGGAAACCAGGATCGCCGGTGCTTTGCAACTTGAGGCACGAGAAGAATTTCGTTTGTACCTCTTCATGTATGCGAAGCGCTTGGGCGCAGAGGGTGCTAGGGTCAAGGTTGAAGAGCTTCTTAACAGTCTTCTTGGTGGCATTCTCGAAGACAAAGAAGAGGATGAAGAGGAAGACGGCCATGGATGGTTCAGCAAAGAAGGTGACATTTGTGGATGGGATCGAAAGGAGTTGCTTACAGGTGTGGTAATGATTCTTGGTAAGTTTTAATGATGTTATTATGGCAAGAAGGGACAAGCTAACTTGACAAACAGGCAAATACCGTGAGCTACAGCGATTGACACTTCAATATGCGAGAATACTCGACATAAGTCTAGAAGATGGCTCAGTGGACGTTGAGCAGATGGATGTGGAGGCCTAAATAAAAGGATTGGTTTTAAGGTTGTATGATTATCATAATACATCCCCTTCCTACGCGATGATAAGGGGCGAAGACGGCGGGCAATCTTTTTGTTTAACAGGCAATTTTGGCGTTGAAGGCTTATCTATTGGGAACCTGAGGGTTCAGCGGTGCAAACTCGGGGTGCAGGCGATAGAATACTGTTAATGCTTGTTGATACGAAAGAACGCCTGGTTAATGAGGGCATGCAAACACAACCATGCGGTACCATCCTGAGATTGTATTGATTGGTGAAGTTCATGACAAATGGTTTATGCGGGCGAGCAAAGTGATTCCAGACACACCGTTATCTTTCATTGTTTCCTCTGTAACACAACCACTTGAGATTGCTGCGGCTCATGATCACATGCCATGTTTGGTGAAGAGTGGAGTGGAGTGGGAGGGGAGGCAACAGGATGATGTTATCGTGAGTGGGCAAACGAGTGCATCACCAACACTAGTATGTTGTTGTTTTTGAGCTGCCCCGGTCCGGATCTTCTCTTCCGGTCACTCTAGAGGCTCTCAAGGCAGCTGCCTCACCTCTTATCAAGCTGGTGTTGAGTGTTTTGATGAGGTAAGGCACTGCACCCTGCTCGCAGCTGCCACGCCCACGTCCGCCTCCACATTGAATCACCTGCCAACCTGCATCTCCTACCTTGGGTCTTCTCGCCTGAGGATACAATAACCTGGAGGTTTATTAGTAGGTACTCAACCCCTCCCCTGATTTCTCTCTTCTCTTATTCCATTCTTCTTATTCTTCATCCTTTGATTCGTTATTCTACTTCGAACCCTGGACTCGAAAGCAAACACAATCAACTTTCAACCCTTTTAGCACGTCTAGAACGTTCTTGTGCTCGGTACCTAAGGTGCCTTTACACTCCTTTCATACTCGCGCTCCTTTCTCGTAGCCTCTTCCTCTTCACCTGGCATTTCATCTACCTAGACAAGAGTCTTCATTCTTACAGCCTTCAACCCTTCAGATCCTCTCTCCGTTCAGAGTAATTGGTCAAATTTTCCCTAGGCGCCCACAAAAACCACCACCTTCAACATGGCAAAAGCCATTCCCTTCACTCTTCTGTGGGCTGGGGCCTTTGCCCTTCTTCACTTCACCCTGTTTGCGTGTGGCTCGGCCTTGCCTTCGTCAGCTGATGCTCCCCTCAAAGCAGCCTTGGTGACCTTAGTCCAAGAAGATGATCTCACTGATACACTCTTCAGTATCCAGCAGATCGAGGACAAATTCAACAATCGACACTTGTACGACTGGGTCTTATTCAGCGTCCGGGATCTTCCAGAGAAGTTCAAGGAGCTCGCTTCTAACGCCACCAATGCTACTTGTATCTTCGAAGTCATCCCTGAGGAAAACTGGAACATGCCCGGCTGGACTGATCACTCCCAACTTGCGGACTCCCACGAAACCAACTCTAACTATAACCCAAAGACCTTGAAATCCATCGCCAACATCCGCCAGATGAAGCGATGGAGCTCGGCTCCTTTTGTTAACGAGCGACGTCTCCGCAACTATGATTGGTTCTGGAGAGTAGAGCCAGGCGTAAGTGGTTCCTAAATCCACCGCAATAATGCATCGAAACGTGTTCAGGAACTGACACATGCAGGCTTATCTGAGCCAAGACATTCCTTTCGATGTCTTCCGCTTCATGCGAGACAACGGTATCGCTTACGGCTTTAACCGGGCTATTCTTGGTCAAGCTAATCTGTATCATCTTTCCCGAGTCAAGTCCTTCATTGACAAGCACCCAGAGCTCCTCCACAAGGAGGCTGATATTACATGGCTTATTGAGAATAGCACAGGTCTCGCTATTGAATCAAGCTCGCCCAATAGCAGCTCTGAAGGCTTGGTGGACGAGGGCAGTGACAAGCCGAGGTCGCGGATCATTTAGGAGAGCCGCCCTCGTGGTCAACGCAGCTCGGACACTAATAGGTCACAGGATAAGACAGTTATCGACAATAATGCCAAGGATGAAGTTGAGGAAGCATCTTGGATTCGTGGATCCTTTGCGACTTGGCTAAGTGAAGTTTACGGCAACAGTCTTTATCCAACTTTTGACATTGGATCTCTGGCTTTCTTCCGCAGCCCTCATCACGTTGCCTTCTTCGATCACCTCGACAGTGCGGGCGATTTCCAGTATCGCCGGGTTGACGACGTCCCGGTGCACAGCTTGAGCGCCAGTATGTTCTTGCCTCGGGAGAGTGTCTGGAATATTCGCACTCAGAATACACAACTTCGCACGCAAGCTGGTCTTAAACCTACTGGAGTTGGAGCTATTTTAGATGGTGTTCAAAGCATCATGGACTATGACAACACTGACTCAGACAACAGTTTCGAGCACAAGAATGATGCTGAAGACGAAAAAAAGGTTGTTCACGAAAATTGGGAGTCAATGACACCGGACGTAAGCGAACAGTCCGGTAACCCGCACCTGATATCAGGCAACACGTGGATGGGAAAGGACACGGCGGATGAAGCAGAGGGATGTTCTTTTTTCTGGTTTTGGGACAATGTGTTTTCTGAAATTTCAGGATTTGCAGGATATGGGTGGGAAACAGATTTTGGTTGTTTGCAAGATGATTGAAGGGACAACTTAGGATCAGGGTACAAGATGTACAAACAATTGAGCTTACCGCCTCGCGGGTCGAGGCAGCACAAAGATAAGACTATGTGTGCTATTCACATGATGTTTGTGAGTCAGTGAGAAATCAAAGCGGTGAGTGTAAGCGTAGTATAATGTACCACGCATGCGTCTTTTCTCGCAGCTGAGACGGAGGCAGACATTTTGGCTGGGCCCAAGAAAAAGGCGCCTGCGTCGGGCAACGGCAGGTGTCACCCACAGGTACGGTTGTACAGCATCTAAGGCGCGTTCTTTGACGTGCAAAGTCATGGATGGAAGTCGACGTGGCTGGTGACGCTGCATATATGATATATAGAAGACGCACGCTGTACGTCACCAAACAGCGCAGAAGCAGGCAAGTTTGACAAGATAAATGACGCCATTAGGAGACATTTGTGCAGCTTTAGATTGTGGACGTCGGAACAAATCATACAATTTTAGTAAAGGATGTGATTCCCTGGACGCAAATGACGTACGAAACAAAACATAGCAGGTTGGGTTTTGTGCCTGGACGTGCTTGATGAGAAGAGCTGCGGAGTCTGTGGGGTTTGCATAGGATCGGAGCCGGGGAGAGGAAGGACGAATTTAGTTCGAGATCCAAAGACAGATTGATTTGGCCTAGAGATTTATGTTGAAATTGGAAGGTGATTGACTGGATCGTATTTGAGCATATAGCCTCGTTTAGTAGTTGTACTAGAGGTAAAGTAGCTTATTACAGCCTCGGACTTTTGCTACCGATGATTCACGGTTACAACTTGATACTCTCTGATCATGTTGAGTAGTAAACAGGGATGTGCCCTGGTCTTCCACCGCCTTGTGAACAAGTTTTTCATTACTACTGTTGGGGCAAGAGAAAGACCATTTGTGCATTATACAGTACAGTACGCTCAGAGTCTCTGACAAGTTCTTCGGTTAAATCTACCGGTATCCGTATTGGAAAGCTTTTTTTCTTTAGTTCCTGAACATAAAAGCCACGGGGTGCTTCCTAGTGGACAGGGACATTAAGGGGCCGGGGCAACTTAAACAGGGGGTTATTTAAGTTAATGAATGCAACGTTAAAAATTGTAAAGATTGATTAAAGATTTATTGGAATTGAATTAGTTACCACTTCCTATTCAGTTACCAAATGAAAGCATTGGAATCTCGACCAATCCCATCTCTTATGCATAAAGTTTCACTCCCTGCCCTGCTGAAAACACATCCAACAACAAGGCAAGATCCAATGCATATGCCCCTGATTCCTGCTCTGTCAGATCCCCGCTGGCGACCATACAGAAGTAGCCCAGTGGGGAAGAAGATGCACCAACTGCCACATGCCTTCCTGCCTTACCTGGCTGGGCATAGGTCTGGGGATCTCTACGGAGTACCATCTCCTATTTTCATGACAAAAGGCACCAGAAAGTGAGGCAAGGGGTTCACGGTTTACAATTCCTTCGTACCGAGGCTGGGCTGCTGTGCTTCTTCCCTTTTCGCTACCCCAGGGTTCCTGTATCCTTCCTACCTGACCTATCCTATTCTGTCAAGAACGGAGACTTCCTTTTTTGAAGTTGTGCTCCCCACGTCTTTTCCTTTTCCTTTTTCTTTTCGCTGGACTCCTTTTGTTCCTCTTCTCTGCATTTCTTTTCTCTGAACCTATTTACGAATATTATTTAGCATTTCGACATACGCAGCGAGCACGGATACCTAACGTACGTCGATTGGCAGTGACGATATCACCCAAGACATTCGCTCCCGAGCCTTGGCAGTACGCGCTTGCGATCGCGGAGGGACCCTTAGATCTGCAACAGGAACATTTCAAATATTGATAGGCTATCTGAGTATTCGATATTGCACCATATTACCTTATCAGACGAAAGCGAGCACAAAAATTTGGTGGACGTGGTTGATTGCCCGCCGAGCCATCGCAAAGAATTCGAATTCCGCCCATTGTCGCATTGTTTTCCCAGCCAGTGTCGCAACGCCCCCATCACGGTTTCAGAGCGCATTGCTCTCTAACTACTGGCCAATTTCTCTCGATAGTACACTCCTTTTACATCACATCGACCTACCCAACTCTTCTTTCGAATCTACAATGGCGATACTGGAGGCTTTCCCCAATGCGCCGCCTGCTAGTCAGGCTGGCTTCCTGGGTCTGAACAAGAAGCAGTGGGCTTTGACAACGGTACGAACTTCAGATCTGATTGCTAGCTATGTTCTTGATGGTGTAGCAATTCTTGAATTATGGCACTGACATGCTGTTCCAGTTGACCTTTCAGAACTCGGCCCTTATCTTGGTAAGCTTTTGTCGCAACACATTGTTCTAGTAACAGCTAACGTATCCTCTAGATCATGCATTACTCCCGCGTTATGCCTTCGACTGGCGATCACCGCTACTTTACTTCGACCGCTGTCTTTCTTAACGAGATTATCAAGCTCGCTGTTTCGCTATCCTTAGCTATCTACGATACCTCTAAGACCTTGGCCCCTACGACGCCTGCGACGGTCCTTTTCGAGCAAATCTACAATTCTGTCTTTGCCGGCGATGGATGGAAACTCGCATTGACAGCTGCTTTTTATACCCTTCAAAATCTGCTGCAGTATGTTGCTGTGGGTAACTTGGATGCGGTGCACTTCCAAGTGCTGTATCAGCTCAAGGTATGTCTCAATACCCTATGGCATTCATCTTGACAAATGCAGCCCTATAAGAATACGTTCTGACCTATTTCGAAGATTCTCATCACTGCCCTATTCAGTGTTGTACTGCTGCGACGACACTTGGGACCCAAGCGATGGCTTGCCCTCATTATCTTGACGCTCGGCGTATGTGTTGTGTCCCTACCTCAAGCCGCTTCATCTTCGAGCTCATCCAGCATTCCTCTCCGCCACATGACGGACCATTTCTTCCCTCGCTCGCTCCATGAGCTTGGACACGTACCTACCGACAACAACCATGCTGGAAATCTAGCTAAACGATCTGCAACATATCAAGGTATTGATCATGATTTGCCGCCTCTGGATCCACTGATGAACTACTCGGTTGGCTTAGTCTCAGTTCTTGTCGCTGCTGCGGTTTCTGGTTTGACTGGTGTCTACTTCGAAAAGCTACTCAAAGAGAGTCCTACCCAAGCCAGCGTTTGGATTCGAAATGTTCAGCTAAGCTTTTACTCCATCTTTGCTGCAGGTCTTGGTGGTGTAATTTGGCAGGATGGTGAGGGTATCAGCGAGCATGGCTTTTTCGAGGGCTACAACTGGGTCGTGTGGAGTGCCGTCGTGCTCCAAGCTGCTGGTGGCATGTTGGCGAGTGTGGTGATTCGCGACGCCGACAATATTGTCAAGAACTTTGCAACGAGCATCAGCATTGTCATCAGCTTCTTGATCAGCATCATGCTATTTGAGTTCGAGGTGTCAGCGACAGTAAGTTCCCTCATGGTAATCATGGCTCATATGTTAACTTGGTCGACAGTTTGTCATCGGCACATTCCTTGTTCTTCTCTCCACCTGGATCTATAATGGATCAGATAGAGCTATCCGTCGCCCTCCACCGGTCCAGATCCATAGCTTTGAGAAGCCAGCCATCGAGCCCTCCCAAACCCCTCGAAATCTGGCAAATCGACTAACCGTCAATCCCATGAAAAGCCCAATGGGTTTGACCACAAGTCGACCAAGCACACCACTGCTGCCCAGAACCCCAAGTCGATCCAACTTTAAGAGAGATGATTGATCCTTCGATATACATCGATCAAACCACCTTATACCCTCGAATACGAAGTTCGTATTCGAGATTTCATTTTTATGAAGTCGAACGAAGACATGAATCGCGCATCCTTGCAGTAAAATTATATATAGCCAGGATCTCATTGGTACATTTCTTGAATAGATAGAGGAGCAGCTTGCATAGTCGGTCTGAAGTGGTTATCACTTATTCATGTTCCGATATAGGTATGGTTGGCGATAGGAAAAACACCCACTTCTGAGGAGGTGTGGTATGACAGTATACCCCTGGTTAGAAAACCAAAATCTTAGACAAAAGACTAGAAAGGATGGGAACAGTTTTCACCATAAATCACAGCTTCTGAGTTGAGAAGATAGTGGGGAGGGAGGCTTGGACAAGAATACAAGTCCATTATTGCCGTTTGCTTACTTTTTATACCGAATAGTTATTCCGCTTGACGTGACCCAACTGGAACCATTTTATCCCCTGGATATCACTCCTAAATACATCCTCCATTACGCTTTGCTGGCCTCAACTTTAGGGGATATCTGACGCCTCTTTGATAAAAGGCCGAGGTAAACTTTTTGCACTAGTCTAAATTGTAGAAACGATTTCCGTTTACATAATGACTTCGTTGGTGACATCCTATGACTCTATTAGCAGGGTGCTCATTGTATTAATTAGGGTTGAAAGAACTTACCCTCTTCAACTCCTTGTAGGGCAAGCAGACACAGTTCTGCACGCGGACCTCATCACCAACACCGCAGTCCTTGCCAAGGATAGTGATGCTCTGGACCTTGACACCATTCTTGATGATGCTGGTCGAGTGGCTGCCAACAGGGGTAGGGGTACCCTCGACACGAGCCCATGCGCCAACGCGGCTACCCCAGCCAATAATGGAGTAGAGAACGCAAGCATCGTGCTTGATCTCGCAGTCCTCGAGAACGATACTCTCCTTGACACGGGCGCCAGCGCCAATGTGAGCACGGGGGCCAATGCTCACGTTAGGGCCGAGCTTAGCAGTGGGGTGCACTTCGGCTGTAGGGTGAATGTAAACGGGAGGAACGATGTTTGAGCTGGGAGTGGCAAGCTCTTCGCTGTGATCGGACTGCGCGGCCTTCTGGAGGTAGAGAGCGTTGGCAGGGACAGCAGAACCAGCAGTCTTGATCTGGCGCCAGAAGTCCTTAGTCTCGTAGACGTAGAACTGCTTGTTGTCGGCCATGTCAGAGAGGATATCCTGCTCCAGGCGGATAACCTCGCTCTTCTTCTCTTCATCATCGTCGTCGTCGTCAGGAAGGACGAAGCTGTTCTCGAGGTTATCGGACGAGGGGTACGAGACGAGACGAGAAGGTCGGTCGAGACGACGCTTGATGGCGGAGCGGATGGAAGGGAAGATGGCCTCGGTGGAGAAGAGGTAAACACCGCAATTGATCAGGTTGCTGATGCGTGACTCGGGCTTCTCGACGTAGTGCAGAACACGGCGAGTGTGAGAATCGGAGACGATGCAACCGAAGTTTGTAGCAGCCTCGTCGCTCACGCGTGTTCCGAGAATAACAGCCTCAGCATCCTTATCGTTGAAGAGCTTGAGCATCTCGTCGAGAGGGAACGAGCAGCATACATCGGCGTTGAGAACAAAGAGGCGCTCAGGGCGGCCCTTGAGGATAGCATCGCGGAAGTGGTAGAGACCGCCAGCGGTTCCAAGAGCCTCATACTCGCGGAGATACTTGATAGTGATGGCGGGGAACTCCTTGGCGGAGTCCTTGATGAAGTCGCGGAAGACAGATTCGTCGTAATAGCCGATGATGTAGACCTCCTGGATCTGCTTGTTGGGAACGCGCGCGATGGAGGAGAGGCAGTGCCAGATGATGGGGTGGCCAGCGACTTCGAATAGAGGCTTAGGCACGTCGAGGGAGAGAGGACGGAAACGAGTACCGCGAGAAGGACCGCCGACCTAGGGGACATACTCTGTTAGAATGGCAGGTTATAGAGGGGTGGGGGAGGGCGAAGCTATACCAGGATAACAGCCTTTGTGGCTCCCTGGTCCTTGGTGCGATGGGTCATGGGAACGTGGAGGGACATGACTGCTGTGGTGTGGTGAACAATTGCGAATTGAAGAGAAGAGGGGAGAAGAAGCTCGAGGAGGGAGGTGAAGTTGAGCTTGGTCTTGGTGTTTTGCTGAAGGAGTGAGTGGAGGGGACACTTTGGAGAATTAAAAGCGGTGACCGAATAGGGAAACTGTTGATGGGGCGGGAACGGTGAGGTTACCAAGGTGGGGGTGGGTATGCACGTGGGAATAGGGGTTCAGATGAGTGAGGGGCTTACCCTGTATTAAATAGAGATGGAATTGTTTTGACTCCCGTTGGAGGCTTGAGATATAGTTTTGGTGGTTTTGACGATTCAGTTTGGTGTTTTTTTACTTGGTTGCTCCAGGAGCCGAACCATACGTCATTGTAAACATAATGGAAATATTATGCATCTGACCAGATCTTCAAACCAAGATAAACGAGCTTAAATGTGATCAGACTACCGATCGAAACCAGTCGATTCAACAATGAGAATGTTCATTATACCATCGATATTCGTGCAAAAGTGTTTACTCTATTATTGGCAAACTACACATTTTTAGCATTAGCCTGATATAGAGCTCGTTGTAACAGGCGAGCCAACAAACTTATACATATCATGGATCTGATCAATACTCACTAGCATATTTCTTTTCCATTCGCAAGAGAATAAAGAAGCGAGGTGCCTTTACTGAAAGAGACTCCTATAGGAAGGCAAGACCTAACTAACGATATGAGATAGTCACACCAAAAGCACGTTTTCGGGTTACTTTTCGTATCAGACAGTTACCCTGAGACGAGACTATCCCCACGGGCTTCTTCCAAGAGGAAGATATACCGGCTGAGATGTTGGAAATTCAAAGTAGTTGAAGATCTGCAAATGGACAGGCGGTTCGCCATGATGGTTGATAGGACAGTCAAATCGGATGACAGTTGACTAGGAGCAAAACGATACCAGGAACGGACAAATGAATATCAATTAGTGGGCTTTTGCCCCAAGGCTGGGGCCACAAAAGTGAACCAATTGGTTTACTCCAGAATCCGGTATCCCGACCTTTACTTGCCTTCGCCCATGATAGCTCAGTTGTAAGGCGGCAATCATCGGCAAACATTTCTCCGAGAGGAGTAACGATGTTACAGCTTATGCGGGTATCGCTTCTTATAGGAGAGTTGTGACCTGAGTACTTGAAGGAGTTGCGTGATGTTTGCAGGTTGCCCAAGGGGCGGTAATGGATACGAACCGTTCCGTCCCTTGTCTGTAACTTTGTGGATCCGGTAATTCTTCGTTAAGGAGCATTAGCTTTTGTATTTCTACAGCCTGTTACTGAATCTGTTATCAGAAAAAGAATAATTGACGCATTTTCTTCGGATCTCTCATTTGTGTCACTCTTTGCATCGTGAACTATCATTTCAAACCTCAGACTGAGTGGGTCAAGCTTAGCTGCCGAGAATATAGACCCCTGCTAGGAAGTGGACATTGATGGATTAGAATAGAAATGGACCCATTGTTAACCTCTTGTATGAATAGAGCCGATGTTGAAGACCTATCAATTCAAAAATGCGAAAACAGGCACCGTATAATAATGGTGGCTGAGGCGGTGAACAAGCCGATTGAGACAACATGCAAAAGACCCTCCATCAACCAAATCAATGCAACACTCATCAGCCGATTTCAAGCCTCCCATCTCCGCACTTGGCCGCCATCTCAAGACACAACGGCTACTTTCGTCCAGTCAAAAGCTAAAGACGCCTAAGTCAGGGGTACCCATCCCTGAAAATGCTACCTACCGGACTGCCGTCTGGGGAAAATCCGGGGTTCTTTTTGTGTACTCGACAAGTCTCTTTTTCGTACTGTGGCGGCTCGCAACACTGCTTACATACCCCCAAACAGTTTCTCCAAATACCATGATGTGACTTTACAATAGACCTGGATAATATCAGACATGCACCTCGTCACGCTCAATGACGGCCACGAAATTCCCCGCAAGTGACGGTTCACCTCCTCCTCTTTTAAGAGAGACGAGTTCCCGACGCAAGTGGAGGCGTCTTCCTCCTTGATACTTCTTAGCTCCGTTCTTCAACTCCATCAGATCTGCGGGTCCATTACCGACTATCAATCCTATCAATTACTGCTTATATAGTCATTGACTGTCACAATGTCTCCTCTCGTCACTCGTGTCGCTCGCGCTGCCGTCGTCCTTCGACCTCTCCCTGCAGCCCAACGAGGTCTCCGCACTTCGAGCATCCTCCGTGATTCCGAGCCATACGAGGCAAAGCCGCCCAAGCAGAACCGAGACCAGTATGGACATATAGCTCGAATTATTACGAAGTGGTAGCTGACATTGTATTTCTCAGTAACAAAATTCTCGTTGCTGGTGCTCTCGCTATTGGCGGTGGTTTCTGGTGGTTCTACAGAGGGGGTAAGCCCAGCCTCGACGCATCCACTGGTGAGCCCAAGGCACCTGCCAAGTAAATGCGATAAACATTACAAGTATCAACTGGGATTTCGATCGCGAAAACGGTCCGGACAAAAAGATACGATGGCGATGGCAACAAGGGCATGTGAATAGGGACCTGTCATTCCCTTTCTGGGCAGAGAGCTTTAGCCTGCACCATTACATTCTGAATCATGGAATTTGTCATATCCTTGGTCATTGTAGTCAATCAGAATTACATATGGCCCCTAAATTTGCGCTGCTTTCTTGTTAAATTTCCTTGCGTTCCCTTTGATGATCCTTCTGCCTGCGAACCTGCGAGTTTGGAGACACCGGCAACATCCTCGTTGAATGCACTCAGCTGACCATTTGCAATATATCAGACTTCGAGTCCATCTGTAAGTGCCTGAGTGCCTGAATGACAATTGATGGCCAAGTCACCAATTGGATTAACGAACTCTGTCACATGCGAAAGCGAATCATCGTGGAGAACCTGAACCTTTCAAGGTTTGCTTCAACTTTAACTCCCGACTCAGTCGCTTGCCGGGAAAAGAACGGTTTTGTCAACACCAAAAAGTAGAACGAATTGGATCATAATTGAACCAGGAAAAAGAAAATACGACAAAAAATTAAATCGCTTGCCCCGTACTGGAATCGAACCAGTGATCTTATCATTACTAGTGATACGCTTTACCACTGAGCCAACGGGGCTTATCTTGCGACTTGAACAAGCTTGGGACACTTGCTTCGATGGCTGAGAGTCGTATACTGAAGTATAAGATGGATTGACAAACTTATATTCTAGATATTCTATCACCCATCTGTCTATTAAAGACGACACCCTGCAAAACACTTTGGTGCTCCCTCGTTTTCAAAACTCGGCTTTCCTTTGCCTTGGTAGTGATGACTTCAACCTACAGGTTGGGCAGGCAACTTTCAGGGCTTTCAAAGCTCATATCAAATTTTTCAACGTTTTGCCAGTCCGAATCCCATCCGGAAAGGTAGGAAGAAAAGGCGTTATCGATAGATTGTGGATCTTGATGAATCGTGTGTGGTGTCATTTGATTTTCACCTAGTCGAGGGAAAACTGGGTTCACAGTTGCAGCATCCGCGCGGTTTGCGGTAAAACTCGTACAAGACTGAGGTCGAAAATCGCCTAAAGAATCATATGAGAATTGGAGAGGGTTGGCTTGGTAACCTTGCTGATGAGTTGCAGTAGTAGGCTGTCGAGAAATTATCATCGGTGGAGTGTAATGGAATCGGGGAGCTCTGGGCGGGCAGACAGGAGTTGTCGAGATGCGCCATGGTGGAATCCTGTCTGGGAGAGGCTTCTGAGAAGAAGTCTCTAGTTGATGCTTTTGAGGAACAATTCCCCATCCATTTTCTGGGAAATTGTGGCTAAACGCAGCTGTCGGAACAGGCTCCTTGGGAACAGGCAGCTCGAAAACAGGACTTTTGAGAACAGATTGCTTAGAAACCGCCTGAGTAGGCTCTTGGGAAGTTGTCTTTTGCGCAAAGGCTGGAGGAGCAGGTACTGGAGGTTCTTGAGGCACAGAACTCCTATCCTCAGTCTTCTTTGGTGAAATTTCAAGACGGATGAGAGCACGGATGTAGAGCTCTTGCATCTTCATCAAATACGCCCAGAAGCCGAGGAATCCAAGGACAATAGCCGAAAACATCAAAACGCGGACGGCGGTCAAGATGAAACTAAAGAAGTATGGCTCTGTCCACTCACTGTTCTCCAAAAATACTCGGCCAGCCAGATAGGGAACTATTGTGCTGGCAGAGAACCACTGGCTGACCTGAAGAAGGCCCATCCAGCACGAAAAAACCACTGCATAGAATCTGTTCTTTTCATTGCGTTGGATCCAGTCATAGATTTGAAACTTGGAGCTGAGATCATTAAGCCCACATTTCTTGGCTTCATCGTTCGACTTCGGCCTGAGCTGTTTTCTGATCAAGAAATAGTTGAAAAGAGTAAGCGCGAGGAGAAGCCAGAATTTGTCGGAATATACTTCTTTCATAAAGTCAGGGCTTGCCTTTCCAATGATGGTAAGAGCATCCAGTTTCTCCTTTAGATCAAGACATGGCATGCCATCTTCAACGTAATAGCGAACGACACCGCCGTCCTCTTTATAGCTCTCCCAACAAATCTTGACTCCCTGCGTCATGATGAGGACAATGGGGATCAATGACGGAGAAAGTGTCCTGTCCGTTCTAGGGTTATTATATGAGATTCCACTCAAAGGAGGTTGTGCCTTCGGTTGACGTTGCAGGCAAGATGATATTTTAGAAGTGATGAAAACATAAATGAAAAATTTCATGAGACAGGATGAAACCGTGTTTATATAGTAATGGAAATGTTTTAAGCTTTTCCTACTTATAACTTTAAAGCCTTTATCCCACACAATAGCTTTAAGGTCACAAAGTCTCGATACATTGAGTGACCACCAAAAGCTGTATTTGAATCACGGGTTAAATTCAAAGTGATGGGGACATTGTTACAGTTCCTCAAACACCAGGACCACGCAATGTGATTGAAAATAAGACTGGAAACGATACTGACATCGTCCTTGAAGTTCGGCGAAAAGCGAATGTAGGTTATATAATTAGGTGAAATATGAAATGTGTAAAGAGGAACTGTTAGCTTGAAAGGTACTTGTCAAAAACCTTAAGAAAACTAGACAATTTTCATAGTAGAAGACATGAATTCAAAAATTACTTGACCTTTCGCATATTTTAACATAAAATCATCATTCGTCACAGTGATCAGAACGACCCTTAGATTGATCTGTTTCGTTGAGATATCAAATAAGGTTAGCATGTTACACCTAGTTTCGATATGACCGTGAAATCTTGAGTTTCCTCTGATGATAAAGACAGATGCCGGAGTATCCATTCATTGAGAGGCAATGAAGTATTTGGATATATGGCATGAAAAGATTATCAAAACATGAGCAGCTAAAGTATCAATCTAGCTCTCCGATACATGCATTGTATGAGCCGTAGTCTCAGTTGGGTCATGAGAAAAACTCCAACAAATCATAGTTAAGATATTTGTCGCTCACCGAGTTCACATGCCTCCCCAACTACCGGCACCCCCTCCCATTTGATCCATAGCTGGCCTATTCAAAGTCCTCAAAGCCTCATCCCAGTTCTGCCAGTCAATGTCATCAACTTCACCAGGATCTATATTCAGGTCAAGACCACGATTAGGTGCGACTGTGTTTTGGAAGAGCTCGTCTGTAGCATCGAGAGAACCCGGATTTTGCGTTTGTTGAAAGATATCTGAACCTGGCCATGGTGATAGGCGACTACCTCCAGGTGCTTGGGAATTATTGTCGTTTCTATGTGTAGATGCTGCTCCTGATATGGCGGGCGACGCAATACTTGAGAGACTTCCAAGGCTAGTATCACCTGGGAAAAGACCACCCATGCTTTGAACACCAGAATCGCCCCCTTCATAGTATATCGAAACATTTAGATTGCCGGAGTGGATATTTTGCCAAGTATTGGGGTCAAATCCACTCATTTGGTGGAGTGGTTGGGGTGGTGGCCGGTTTTGTGAAAGGGGATCCGGTCGTGAATTGGATGTCGGTGGTTCTACGTTAGGTAAGATACTCTGATATTCGGCATCGTCGGAGAAGTCTCCCGGCCGAAATATCTTACGCCACCGGAGTCGGAGCTCTGACATGCGGGTCTCCATTCCGGGCGCAGGGCCAATACGCTCCAGTACCGGCTTGAGTCTCTCTTCGCGATCGAGACGTCTCGCTGCCTCAGGATCCGCGCGAAGGCGAATAATTTCTGCTTCACGATGCCGCTTAGCTTTTGTGAACAGCCTTTTTATAGGCATCCATGCAGCTGTATGATCGGTGCTATTACTACCATCAATCGGATGGTCGTACTCGAGAATTTGAGCAGCTTCCCACGCTCGCTCCGAGGTGATGCCCCAAGGTCGATTCGAGAGTTCAAGAAGCATGCATGCAATCGCGTGCCATTGGCGGTAGGTCTTGAACAGCCAGCGCCATTGGCGGCAGCTGGGATCAGTATTCAGAATATGGCTGTATTCAACGATTTCAATACAGGATTGCCACAGCCGACTTCTGACCTCGTACGACACTTCTGGACCCGTTCCAGGGAAGAGTACGGGCTGGTAAATGATGAGGCCAACCTTTGCCATCATGATTCTGGAAATGAGAGAAGCAACCCAGAAAATAGGGTCATCTTCCCTGATGAGATGCTTCAGGAACTTATCCTCCATGCGTTCGTAGACCTCAACAAGCATGCGTTCGCGTTCTTCCAGGCTTTTCTCAACCCCTTCAGGATCAACAGGACGCATTTGCGCTATAGCAGTGAATAAGCCACGAGATAGGGCAGTGATTTCGTAGCGCGAGAGGCATATGGCAGAGTCAGTGCGGCCTTGACGTGGAGTTGGTGCCTCAGTAAACGATGGATCAATATCAGCGTCATTGATGTTGGATGGGAGTTGAGTGTCAAAGGTCTTGTCGCCTATTATAAGTTCGGAGCCCATTTCCTCAGCAGAACGAACGTCAAGAGCCACAATAGCCCACCAGAGACGACGACGCATCTCAACTTCGAACGGTGAGAGGCTGAGCTGTTGACCGTCGCGATAGAGACCTAGGGCTTGGGCCATTCGGACACAAAGACTTGTAAGAGTCCAAGCGAATTTGCTATCGTCATGGCATTTGACCACGGTGAGGTAGATGACAAATGCTTGCAGAATGGCCATGTTGGTGGTGTTTAGGAGATTAGCCTTGGCCAGAGCTTGCTCAAGAGCGAAACGAAATTGAGAGATGAAGTGAGATTGAGTCGCGCCGAGATTTGCTTCAACCTAGAATATGTGAGACGACACTCGGACCTAGTGTAAGTCAGAACTCACCTCTTGTGACTCCATCGAAGTAACAGCTGAATAATAAATAGCAAACACAAGCGCTTCATCCCCATGACGCAGCCCATGCTCTCCGCGTCTCACTTGAGTCATGAGTCTGCTCATCGTGGGGATGTGCAAGACCTTGACGAGAGGCTCGACATTCTCGAGATAGATCTGCCAAAGGAAAGAACGCTGTGCGGGCAACGGATGGAGGCCTGTGAGGTCAACGTCTGCAGAGCTGTAGCCAAAGAGGAAGCTGTGGTGATCATGCTCAATGCCCGAGTTTTGTGGAGGAGATTGCTCAGGAGTTGTGTCCTCTTCAAAATCGGCTTCTTCTTCGTTCATAGTCTCCATCTCATTGCGAATTTCAGCGAGCTATTCATGTCAGCTGATCCTTAAGATTGTCAAGAAGAAAGTACCTCATCGTTGAGCTTCACAAAGAAACCGCTATTGACGTATCGTGGCGTTGAGTCTCCATTATGAAGTACTAAACGACCAAGCTGTTTATTCACCTGTGAGAAATCGGTATTCTCAGACTCTCTTTTAACCTTCTCAGCCGCTGCTTGGACAACGCCTTGTGCACCCTTGCTCTTATCTGAAGGCATTGGCGATTCTCCATTGCTTACTTCCATGTCGTGTTCACTCGCGGCACCTCGGCCACTCATATCATAGACAAGCCCCTCGAGCTTCCGCAGTCGCCCCAGAAGATCCATCTCACGCTCACTCTGCCCACTAGCAGGCCGCATCTGCCGTGGCGCGCGGCCTGGAGCAGGGTACATGCAATCGCATTGAGCCCGCCGGCAGTTGCTGCATGGCATCGTCTTGTCACAGCGAACTCTGCGCCTCCGACAAGTAACGCAACTGCGTGGATTTAGCAGAGGCGCACCTGAAGTCATGAGGGCCACGGGTCGGTCATGAGGAATTATTGCATGGCCTGCTTGTCGCCCAGCAGTTGCGGGGTTAGTAGTCCGAAGGAGTTCCCCAGGTGAGGTACCAGAGGATGGCGTCTTGGGCGTGTTTGAAGCCATCGTCGAAGTTGTTCTTGGGCGATAATGCCCTCAATCTTAGAACGACCAATTTTAAGGCGGAGATTTAATCATTAAATACTGTTTTAGAGTGATTGGCAAATACTAGGGCTTGACTAGAAGACGAAACATCCTGGCCATTGTCAGCACTAACAACAATCCGTTGCAATACTTGAATGCCGTCACAGGGTCTTAGGCCCCGATCATGTCGTTCGCCACGCCACTAAGCGAATCCTTTGAGTTGGCGTCTCAATTGATGACATAAGATGGTGGTGGGTGGTTGAATTGGAACAGCGATTTATATTTGGCTCGTTGCGCGTAATTGGGCCAGATCTGGCATGGCAGTCCTAGCGTGAAGCCATGTCAATTCCTAATAATAAACGTGAACGAAGATCCCGGTCGAGCTTATTAGCACTTCATACCTTGCAAATGCTATTTTTTGTGATGCTTTTGAAGCGTTAAGCGCTCAGCAATAACTTCCTATGAGCGGCAGATTTGCCACTATTTTCGGACATATTCCTGCTTACTTCCGTTCTTTCCTTATGAAGATACCTTGAGTTGGTAATGTGCAAGATGTGAACATACCTATGCATTGCAGTTGCCTTGTTCAAAGTTCAAGGGTTTGTCATCAGTTGCCCCGTTGGGCTGACAGGTAAGGCAGGTTCTGAGATTGGGCCCTCCTTCTCGAATGACAGAGCCTAACACTCACTCTTCAAAACTTAAGCAAGAAGCCACTTCATAAGTAACTAGGTGAGACTCGACCGACAAAACGATAACCCTTGCTAGACTATAAATATACCTGACTTTCTTTCTGTAGCTCGCAACGTTGTAGGTATTAATTCCCTGGGTACTCCTCATACGCGTCCATAATGGCTTCTCCTCTATGCTGACGCCGTTCGTGGACGGTGGAAAAATTTGAGCCACCACATGTAGTGATACGATTAACAGAACTGCCAGCTCGTATCTAGGCTGGGATCGCAGGTCCCCTCAAGCTATTTCGTTCAGCCTTGTAATATCTACTCAACAAATCCCCCTGTCTTGGAGCTGCTATCTTAATTCTATGGTCAGCTTTTTGCCGGCCCAACTTATTACCTTCAGACATTATAAAGATGAGATGGCATAGAAATCTATGTGGACACAGACTGGGACTAAGCGGCCCTTGGGAGTATCCTATTAAATTTTGATATTCTTGAAACGGTAGAGAGTGTCAATGAAAGCGAGGGCCATTCAGGGAATAACGATTTCTGCAGCCTTCGATACGCTTTCTAGAGCTTCTTCGGTTGCTAAAATTTGAAGCTCTTGAGGCAAATCACGCTCGTTACATGCATCCCAAGGTTGAACTCCAAAAGGTAGCCATCAAGGCTAGATACGGGTCCTGTACCTCTACTTTTCCCAGAGAATCCTCTTGTTAGAGTCATCTTGAAATCTAAAACAGCAAAAGCATGTGTTACTCGGCTAGATACTTTAGAATAGTCGAGAGCGAAACTCCTGGGTACTCAATGAATGAGCTCTTGACCTGCATGAAATAGGGATACCGCCAATGTCTCTTTTGGACTTTGGTTTTGGAAATTGGTAACAACAGATGCAAGAGCTGTACGTTGTGCAACAAGTAGGAGAGAAGCACGAAAAAAGAGCACACTTTGAAGAACGTACAGTTTGGTGAGCCTTGCTCCATCATCAAAGATGCTGCTAAGGGTATAATTTAGCATTACGGAGGCTGCTGGCCTGATACAGTTCTCAGGCGCCTATTTCCCACACGCTGGTTTCATAATGTGAGATTTGACAAAGCTCATATATCGTCAGATAAGGAATCTGAAGCTGAAGAATAGAAAGATGATCAAGCGAGCAGCAACAAATGTTTGTATTAACATCTTGGGGGAGACCAACGGGAGTTTCCGTTACCCTCTTTGACGCTATACAGTGTTACAACAAGTTTAAAATTCTATTGCAGCGCAATAATATCCATCTCCATACTCGCCCCAGCAGGGAGTTTCGGGGACTCGCATGCACTTCGAGCAGGTTTGTGTGGAAAGTACTTGGCATAAATCTCGTTCATTTCCTTCATATCATCCATATTCTGGAAATAGACCTATCACTTTATCAGTAAAAGTCTTGTAAATATCAAATTTGCAACACACCGTAACCCTAACAGTCTTATCTAGGCCGGAGCCGGCCGCCTCTAGAACAGCCTTTGCGTTTTGACACATCTTGTGCGTCTTCTCAGCGATAGTCCCTTCTATAAGTCTGGCTTGTGAGTCGGCAGGGATTTGGCCTGAAAGGAAGACCATGCCATTGGCTTTTATGGCTTGGGTGTAAGGACCAATGGCTGACCGTTCTTGTAAATATTTGGTTTATATAGAGTGAAGGGGTGGATACGAACGTGCGACTGCCTTTGGGGAGAATGCAGGCTCCATAGCTACATGAGATGTGATTGAGGTTGAAAATGCACGACAGTATACGTGATTGATAATTCTTGGTCGTATGCTGATTTGCGGTGTATGTGCTGTTGTTCTTAGATTGGACAAGGCCTGAGCGATACTACGGGTAGCCAATGACATGATGTCAATGAAAAACAAACTTTGTGCTCGTTTTACATAGGAACTCACTATGTTAAATATTGTTCGCGAATAAGCTTCGGAATCCTACTCCGTTCAGTACGTACTGATCTACGGAACAGCATTCCGGTGTAAGTCGGAGCGAAGTATGAGGACTTTCACGAGATGCTGATGCAGCAATTTTAAGAAAGTGTGTTATTACTATGGGTTCCAGCGCCTGACTTAGAGGTTCGTGGACATGTCGTCCATATCCCACATCCATTCATTATCAAGCATAGCAGTGTCTAAAATACCGACTCCTTCTATGTTCAGATCATCAATCACTGATAGGATTGTGTTGGGGTGTGCAGGAACTGCAGCCTCGTTTCCATCTCGTATGTTTGACCACAATGGGTCAGGCGATATGCCTATTTGGTTTGGATGGGTTATAGCATATTCGGCCAGACCTGGAACAAGGCTCACATTAAACATGTTCCCGGTGTCCTGGTTCTGACTACTATTGTTACCCCGTAGCTTGGTATGCAGCTCTAGAATTTGTACGAGATCAGATCGATAGGCTTGCGCCGGGGCTACCCGCCGTGAAACGAACTCCCCAAGGAGGTTCATGACCTGGGGCAAATCCCAGAGAAGTTCATTTGCCGGTCTGATAATGTCAATCAGAATCAAGGCAAATGCAGCTGAGAATAGCGCATCGATGTCATATGGCAAGAAGATATCTGTACCCAAGTTAATAACAAAGTGATGCAAAAAGACCATCGAACTTACCGCACATCATCTGCTGTTTCAAAAGTGACATGATCTTGAGAATCTGGACTGCTGACTCTATGCACATCTTCAGCATCGAGTCAAATGGCGAAGAAGAGTGGCGAGCATTGGGCACTGTAGCATCCGGGGATAGCAGAGGCTTGAGAAGTGAGAAGAGAACAGGCCGAACAGTCAAAACCACACACTAAGATACCTAGTTAGTTTATAGTTAAGAATGGACTCGATGAACAAACACACCTGGTGAAGGAGAAGATGAAGTGTGGCAGACTCGCGAGAAACTGGTTGGTCTGGTTTCTGTACATCTAGCGGTAGATGTTCACGTAGGACAATATAAGTTTCGGCAATACGGGAAAGAATAGACTTCACTTCAAGAAGGAAATTCCGGTGTTGATTGTGGACTCCGTATATGGCTGCAAACGTCTAGATAAGCGACCATCCACACAATAGAAGCCAGGAACCTTACCATCAAGGATCTTGCCTAGATGAGAAGAAAGAATTGCATGGATAGCGAATGAATTTTGAGACTCATCTCCAGGCTTTATTTCTGGAAATGGAATTGAGATATCGTCGTCTCTCATGACAGACGGACTACCTAGCATAGCTGCGCACTTCCGATCAATGCAGTAGACTGTCCACCATAGGCGCCTTTGGTACTCGAAGTTTGGAGATCTTAACGCTTCTGGGAACTGTTTGTTCAGGACTTTAGTGACGGATATCCGCAGGGCTTGGCCAACCTGAGAACCAGTTAATTGGACGAAAGACTGAAGATATGCAAACTGACTGTGACGTAGGCTTCTTGCAAGAGATCGGTTGCGTGCATGAACAAAGCAGCCAGACAGAGAATCTCAATTGACAACAAAGGGTCTTCGTAGAGCCTTCTTATATCTGGTATAGCTTGAATAGCATGAGTGAAGTAAGTTATTCCGGAGGGACCCATCTCAGAGTGCTCTCTGGACTGTATTGACTTGCCGAATGCGAGCACAAGGAGCATCTGAATGTGCCACATTGTCGCGTCAGGTTCCAATCCTTGGGCACGATCATCGTAGAAGCTCCTCAATCTTTGGAGGAACAAGTCTGCGTCAAGGATAGAGTATAGAGAGCCGATGTGCACAATTACTGTGTTGGTTAAATATTCAGCATAGGACAGTTTCGGTAAGGCAACATTTGACAGGTCAAGGGCTATTGGCGGCAGGGCTCGTGTATACGATATGTCTTGTCGTTCCATGGATACACTCTCGGGATCTGCGATTGAAGACGACCGTTGAAGAAGGTTGCGAACATTGCGACTGAAGCTGAGGGTTGAGCTGTGCCCAAGGTAGGCTGACATAGTGAGTATGTCGATTTTTCCATGTTATAAGAAAGGCTCACCAGCGTGTCCATAGCGATGAACCTTGATCTGTGGCTCGGAAGTGACTAGAGCATTTGTGAGGGAACTGGATTCTGACCTCTTTCTCAGAGTTAGTCGAGACATGGAGGTATTCACTGTTTGAAACGTACCAACGGCGTTTCAGTTTCGTGTAAAGGGGCTTCGGGAGGATTTAGGAGGGAAGATCGTGTATTCCGATGTACTGAACTTGGTGAGACAGCACCGGCATTTGAGTCTGAGCCTTGAGCGGAGCATGATTGAGCCTCAAGTAACTCAATGCGCGCGTGTAATTGGTCGAGGTAACTAAGTCCATCAGTCTCAGCAAGATTTCATCTACCCAGACCAATCACATACTCTACAGATATAGCTACTTTCTTTTCTTTCTCTTCAAAGACGCACGTTTCTTTACGTCTGATGCATCTTTCACAAGGATGACGCCCTGAACAGCGAGTCTTGCTGTTCCGACAGCTGATACAGCTACTCTCCGTCAATTAAACTGGCAAAATATCGAGAAAGCCTTAGACTGACGCATTGGATATCTTTTCACGCCTTCTAGCTCGAGCTCGAGTCGATCGTACATTTATCTCATTGTCCATTTGTTCGATTGTTGAAGGTTAATTCCATGTCGGAGTGACGTTCCGGAGAACGAGAATAAGATCCATGGTTAGATTGAATGTGGGGACGGGACGTTGTGACAGGTCCACGACCGTTCAGTGGGCTCAGAGGCTGAAGGCTTTATCGTTCCAGGGCAGGTTATCGAGTTTAATAGGCGTACAAAGTGATTGTTTTTGATTGGAGCGCACTGACCAGAACGGTGTAATTGTGGAGAGCTCCAACTGCCGTCCAGGGGAAATACAGATGCGTTATCTTTGGGCTAATTGCCTGCAGCCCAGCCCCAGCCTCCTATTTTATCTGCTGTTCCTGAGAACATCTTGTCCACCCTGAACAGCAATAACTGCTGTTAGGACAGGGGATAGTAATCGCAGCACCTATGCCTTAACAGAGACTTATTGTTATTGAAAATGCTGGTAAATTATTCTAGACTCTGTTCAATACTCGCGAGATTTTTGGAGGCGTATTTAGCTCAGGTGCGCATTCATAATTGCTGTTGGAGCTCGCAAGTTCTATCACAAATTATCGAGGCAGCGTGTTGCCCCAGAGCAACGGTAGCGCCTCAAGCAAATAAGCAAGCATAACCAGGCAGCCAACCAGTAATCTGCAAGCTATCCATTGTCTATGAAACTTCAGCTCAACATCTCCTATTCTGTATATCCACGTCCATGATATTTCATTTTTCGGTTGACTTTGCGGAAAACTTTCATATTTAATTCTCTTTCTTCTCTAATTGCTTTTCGATACCCTCTGCCCCCCCCGCAGCTCTCCTTGCCTGCTCACGGGCCAACCAGGCTACAACTTGGCGGCCTGGCCTGTAAAGCAACAAACAATAGGCCCATTCATGAGCTTCTACAATATCACTAATCGAATTCGCGTTTGCAGGGCATTGTCACTGCCACTGTAATCACAATAATGTCGTCGCGTGCCACCTACAGTCTCTCATCCACAAGAATGTCACACTCAACAAGACGCCGTGGGCCTCGTATCAAACCAGACCCGGAGACTTTAATCGATAACCCTTCTATGCCAGAATCAGGAACTCTCAACTCTGGTAACCACGCTGCTCCTTCCGCTTCCTCTAGCTACGGCGGAAGCACTAATTATATTCCGCCCGATCAAGCGTTCTATCACCACAGGTCGGATGCCCGTGAGTGCCTCTTTTATCTCCTCTTTGAAGCGCATACGCTAACAAAATCTCCAAAGCAACACCAAGTGAACGCATCACTGAGCCCGAACCTCTCTTGAGGGAACTCAGGATGCGCCCCAACGCGGCGGCTGAGAGCCCAACCAACGTTCCTGCAGATGGGAGTTTCTTTCAAACTTCTTTCCAGGACATCGGAAAAAAGCTGAAGGCATGCAACGATACTCTTGGAGAGCTTCAGCAGCTTGGCGTCGACCACGATGTTCCACTTCCTGAACTTGTTCTTGTTGGCGACCAATCTGCCGGAAAATCGAGTCTCATGTCAGGTCTTGCAAATCTCGATCTCCCTCGCAGTGAGGGGACTTGCACGCGTTGTCCGCTTCATATCAGGGTATCGCGAAGCCACGACCCATCTTGCCGTGTATCTCTGCGCAAGGCATACTCCTATCAGCCCCCGCCTAGTGGCCGCATATCTGAGGGGGATGTCACTGACAGAGATCCTTTCTTTCCCTGGCGCAAGCTACCATCTAGTGCGACTCATGAGTTCAAGACAATGATCGACTACAGCGAGATCGAAGATGTTTTGAGATGGGCTCAAATCGCCATCCTCAATGATGACAAAAGTCACGAGCTGTTCGTTCCTGGCTCAGGCGCCCTGGCTGTCAATATCCCCATTGACAGAGCCGCTGAAACAGTTGCTGCCAAGTTTTCGCCCAATATCGTTGCCCTTGAGATCAAGGGACCGGAACTTCCTGACCTTTCTTTCTATGATATGCCTGGCATTTTCCAGAACCCCGCTGACGCGAGCGATGACTATCTGGTCAGTGTCGTGAGGAATCTATCCAAGGAGTATATTCAGCATCCTTCTGCGATAATCATGTGTTCTATGCCAATGAACAGTGATGCAGAGAATTCTTCAACTTTCGGTCTTATTCGTCGACTCGGCGCTCTTAACAGGACAATTGGAGTTTTGACCAAGGCTGATCTTATACCAGAGGGCGGGAACCACGAGCAGTGGCTTGCCATCATGAGGGGACAAGCTCATATTGCCGGCCTGGGATACTTTATTACTTCCCGACCGCAGGGCAAAGACCTCGAAGAGCTCAAGAAATGGGAAGAGCTAGTCTTCGTTGATCACTCTCTTGAACGATGGCCTTCAACCTTTCACGAATTTTCGGAGCGATGCGGCGTGGAAAAATTGAAAGCTTTCCTGTCGGAAAAGCTTGGTCAGGAATTTGCGAAAAGGTAAAGAGTTTTTATCTCGAGAGATATCTGGAGTAAGGCTAACGTGCTATGACTAGTCTACCTCATATCAAACACAAGCTAAGGCAGCGTCTGAATGATATCGTTGAGCAACTCGAAAAGCTACCGGAACTACCAGACAATGTTGAGCTCGAGGTTCAGACAAGTGTTATGGAGTTTGGTGAACTGACTCGAACACAACTAAAGCCGTCTGAGTTTTCGAAGCATTTTGTTCCACTTCCAGATAATTTTCGCGACTGTCTTTTGGATATGAAGCCCAAGTTTACCCTCAGAGATAGCAGTGATATTCCCATTGTTGATATCTCTGATGATGAATCAGATGCAGGATCGGTAGTCACGGTTACCAACCCGCATACGCCTAGCAAGCGACGGGCAATGCAGCCGCCTATTACGCCTTCTAAACGTGTTCGTATGGAGCAAACGCCGAGCGGGACCCCTTCGCGAACACTGCAGCCTGAGGATAGCAGATCCAGCGTGGGTCACTCACCTGCGCCTCGTCGACAAGTCTTCCCCCCTCCTTTCACTCCATTCAGTGGCGTTGGGCGAGGCTTTCGGACACTGCGTCAAGTAAGAGACGAAATCAAGTCTAAGACTAGAGCTGGTGTCCCAGACATAATTACTGAGGAAGTATACAATGACATGTGCCGAGAGGCAATCGAACCCTGGTCAGGGCCAATGAAAGCATTTCTCGATCATGTTATGAGCCTGCTGCATGATATGCTTGATATGGCACTGGCTAAGTCGTTTGCGAGCCTCAACAAGCGGTTGATATTCCGGGAATGCCGAAAAATTTTGACGGAGTATCTCAACGATCGTCGCCGAGAAACTGCCGGTGCGCTTGATCTTGTGTACCGCCTCGAAACATACGGTCTGTTCACTGTCAATCAGGAAGCGTTCCGGAGATACCAAAAGGACGAACAGATTCTTTTGACACGGTACCGACACGTAATGCGTATGCAGGCTGCAGGATATGGAGATGGTCGAGCTCCTGTCCCCTGGGAGGGTCTTACAGAGGAAAAGCGGGCACTCGACGAAAAGCGACGCGAAGCTGAGTTGACAAAACTTGGACCGGATTCCTTCGAGCGGGAGCTGGAAGTGGTGGCTTACGTTAGAGGCTACTACCGCCTTGCAGCGCTGAGGTTCGCGGATGCCGTGGCGTTGCACATCACGAATGGCATGATACCCCATATTCAACGCAATCTACCCTTCCATCTCGACCGAAAACTGGGCCTTGCTGGAGCTGACGCCAAGAGTGCCTACGAGAGACTCATGGAGGAGGATTCCGATACAGCAGCCAAACGAGGAACACTTAGAGGAGAACGCGAGAAGTTTGTCCGAGCTTTGGACAGTATTGAGGAATTGGAGCGTGGAGCTGGGAGCAGCACCCTGTCAGAGGAAGAAGGTGATGATGATGACATGGTCGATGTCGATGTCCCACTGATGAGTGGTGCACTTCCTGCTGAAGAGGTCTGAGTGATTGTGGCTCTGCACGACAAACGGTTTGACACTGGTCGTGCTGGAGCTTATCACATTTACCGCAGTTGGCCATGATCAGTTATTGAGAAAAAGTATGTGTTGGGAGGGGTTATTTGTGTGTAACTGGATTGTTTTCTATTGCCTTCTTACTATATCTGTTGGGGAAAGGAAAAGCATTGAGCACGAGTCGGTAGAGACTCGAGTATGAGCAAAGCCACTTGGGTTCTTTCGTGTACGCACGATGGATGGATACTGCCAAGTAACGACGCTGATAGGGGAGGCCTCTCATTATAGCCTCTTGGTTCTTGCTCATCGGTTATTTATTGCGTGTATCGTCAAAAGTGCCTGTACTATACTAGCGAATGACACCTACGTTGAGAAATGAGCGTCGTGAATGTTTCGTTCGAGACTCTGGAGGATCGAGCTACATCACGAGGGGTGGTAAATCAAGACCAGAAAATAAAAAAATCTAGAACTCCAGGCCAAGATACGAAGCCGCAGACAATCTCTCAATATCCGGGAAGTGACAGATGCAGGCTAAATTGATATGGCCTAGAGGAAATAGAAATAAAAAATATCGTCGTTCATAGCCAGACCCCGGCTATCGTCAAGCTAAAGCAACGAATCGCCAGCCACAGCCGTTGAACCGATTAGATAAATTGAGGGTGTCATCAAAGGGTGGAAGGCGCAGACAAGCTAACGCAGGTGCCACTTGACCTCGTGGCAGAACGCGGGGACTCCAGGAAGGAGAGGATCCTTTGTTCCTTGATTGATGAGAACAATACCTGGAAGACAAGGTCGGGTCTTTCCCGATTGATGAATGTGACCTCCAGATATTTCAGCTTGCCATCTTCATTTTAGCCTGTTTCATTGTAAACTCAGACTTCTCGAACCTCCTTTCACCTCCTTCCTCTGCCCTAACCTCTACTCCGGGTAAGGTATTGCATTGCATTTAGAAGATGGTGTGCCTTCATTTACCTGTTTAGATTAAGGTTATAACCGTGTCACTCCTTAACCGAGTTAGTAAGATACAATAGTTTACGTGGCGTTGATGGAAGCCATCATGTCAGCGAATAATCGCCGACTACGACCCCCTTTCAAGGTATTCGTCGGCAGCCTCTCCCGCGTCTCCGTACACCATTCCCAACCGCAACAAGGGTAATTTTCGTGTTGTTCGGTTCAACTTTAAGTTATTAGCTAATTGCAGTCATATAGTATAATGCAGACCGACCTCAGCCGACAAACAAGACCATGCTCTCTCAATTAACCGGCGATTGACAATGCATCTGCCTCTGGTCTGATGATACGTTGAGCTTAATTCATTCTTGGCCCATTTGCCGATAACCGAAAACTTCTTCTCGTCTCGGCTTACTGATCGATGGGTCTGCCAAGTGAGAGCCCGTTCGGCCAAGGACCTTGGTCCCCATAGAAGTACATTGCCGAGATCTAATTCACTCAATTGTTCTGGGCATTCAGAGCATCTTCTCCAGATTTACCGAACAGTCGGGTTTTCAACATTCCAAGACTCGGGAGCAACCGACAATCGTATAATTCATCCGATATGAAGCCCACATCGAAGGTCAAAATTATGAAAGGCAAGCGACACAGACGCGTGATTCAATCAACGGCCCTGAGATCCGCTAAGAGGCGTTTTTAGCCCCCTCGTGCTAAGCTCGATCCTACCCAATCCTGCCTCTAACCCATGAACAGGCTGCTACTGTGTGGCACATTATTGGCCAGACCCTGAAACCCGGTGAATGGTGACAGCAAAGTGTGTGAAGGATGAAACCAACCTGGGAGTCACACTCGTTAGTCCTTTTCCTTTTGCCTACTGGCGGATTAGATCAAGCCATTCCTGTCAAACACCAGACAGTGATCTGTCTAGAAATATCGATTCCCGAGGTTAATACTAGTTCTTGAACCCCAGGGCCCGCTTACCCCGGTCTCCATTCCCCGGTCTAGCCCCGGATTCTGCACGCTCCTCCACGTTTTCGGTAATGGCGGAGACGAGCGAAGACAATAAGTGTTTGTTGGCGACGACTTGACGGATGAATACCGAATCTATTTTCCCGGTTGTAAGTACTGTCACCCCTAGACCTGGCCCTGGGGGCTACAGGGATGAACAGCACTTACATGAACTTGACCAAGCGGTAAGGGTCACATCGGTCAATATAGACTTTTAGCTCTCGCTGATCAGATATGGGGTACATCAGGGGTATCAACGGTCGAGGTAAGTAAAGACGACAGAATGTTTCTCTGGCATAATAACGATGCTTTGCACGACTATGTGATACAAGTATGTCGTTCAAATAAGCAAAGGGCGGGTAACGTATCAGGAGTGGCGGGTGCTTAGTTCCTCTATGTCGTGCGGGTCCAATCTCGTAGAATACGACCACGTTTCAACCCCGCGACCATCGAAGCAGCAGCTTATGCCTTACGGAGCAGCCCTGAAGATATTAGGAAATGTCCGAAAAAGTCTTGGATTTCTTCTCAATCAGACCATCATCGCGTTTGTTGACCAAACAGTCGAGAGTGGCACGGACAGGATCATGATCACCCTACGCCCCGGCATCATGGACTTCAGCCATAATCAAAAGTCGAGATTCCTCAAACAAGCACTGAATCGACGCCGATTGGCGGCCTATTCATCTATTCAGTACTCCTCCCCCAGTCAATCTGCTCCATATTGGGGAGACTTCCCGGGCCCCCATACTACAAGCTTGTCTCAGGGCTGATCTACCGAACCTATCTACTGGTGCATTTTCGTCTACCTGGGTTGAATTCACCCCCAGATATAGTAGCATTGAAGCGAGTTACCACCTAAACGAGCCACCCAAGCCACCTTAGCCCGTCTTTCCGTCGCGGGTGATCCTAAACACACCATCTCCGGCTCATGTCTCCACCTCGCTGTGCCTGGTGCGTGCTCCGGGCCCAATACGCGAATGATTGTTCAAGGCAGCTTGACAATGCCATCCTGGCCTTTGATGCTCCACGGTTACAAGGTATGGGGTTGACTCGACTGGGGTGGTTTGTGCTGCTGCTGCTGCTGCCATCGATGTTGTCTTTATATAAGAAGCGGTGCAAACCCGGGGAACCCTGAACTTCTTCACTCGTCCATCTCTCCTCACGAGACGTATCACTACCCCATACATTGGGCCAATTCACCAATTCACTATCAACTAAACACATTGTTGATCGATTGCTTTCAGCTCACAATGGCTCTTCCAAAGTTCCTTCAGCCTATCGGCTCGAAGGTCTCTACCCATAGCGATCGGGTGCCTCTAGATATTGCCCAAGCTGAGGCTCCCAGATTCGAGAAGGTCATCTGGTACAAGGAACCTCACTTGCGTAAGCTCTACTTCCTCATCGTCTTCCTGCTGATCGCCTCGGCGACCACTGGATACGATGGTATGATGGTCAACACCTCCCAGCAGATGGACAGGTGGAAGGAGTATTTCCCAGAGGAGAAGAATGAAAGCAAGCTTGGTATCCTCATCAACATGTACAACATTGGCTCCATTGTCTCCTTCTTCATTGTTCCCTACCTCGCCGATAACTGGGGCCGAAAGCCTACGATCATTCTTGGCTGTGTCATCATGATTACTGGCTCTTTCATCTCTGCTTTCTGCAATGGCTACGGCAGTAAGTTTTGACTCCTTTAGGCCGTGCTGTCACGGATATTAATCAACCCCTCTAGTGTACATGGGGGGCCGATTCGTTCTGGGTTTCGGCAACTCCCTGGCTCAGATGTCCTCGCCTATGCTTCTCACTGAGATCTGCCATCCTCAGCACCGTGGCCCTCTTACCGCCGTCTACAACTGTCTTTGGAACTTGGGCTCCCTGAGTAAGTACCGGTCCGTTCTACACAATCATATCTCCTCTGACCTTTTTCAGTCGTTTCCGTTGTTGGCTGGGGTACTGCTTCCATCAACGGTGACTGGTCGTGGCGATCCATTACCTTCATTCAGGCTGTCCCCTCCATGATCCAACTCTGTGGTATCTGGTGGGTTCCCGAGTCTCCTCGTTTCCTCATCAACAAGGACAAGCCAGAGGAGGCCCTTCATGTTCTTGCCAAGCACCACGCTGGTGGCGACGCGAACAATGCCACTGTTCAGTTCCAGTACCGTGAGATCAAGGAGACTATCCAGGCCGACAACTCGGTCAAGTCTACCCGATACATCGATTTCCTCAAGACTCGGGGTAACCTGTGGCGTCTTGCTATCATCATTTCTCTTGGTATCATTTCTCAGTACTCTGGTAATGCTCTTTTCTCCAACTATATGGATGTCATCTACGAGGGTGCCGGCATCAAGGAGCAGAACAAGAAGCTTGCGGTGAGTCCCGTTACCGCTCCAATTAGATCATCACCTTACTGACTCCCTTATCCTTATAGCTCTCCGCTGGCAAGACCATCCTTGATCTGGCCATCTCTATCGGTGCTGCCTTCACTGTCGACAAGGTCGGACGTCGTCCCCTGTTCCTTACTGCCATCTCCGGTATGGTGTTCGCCTTCATTCTCTGGACCCTTACTGGTGGCATTTACGAGAACTCCGAGTATGCCACTCCCCCCACCAAGGATCAGCCTGATGGTGGTGTCGCTTACTCCAACACCGGTGCTGGTTATGCTCAGATTGCTTTCGTCTGGCTCTTTGGTATCTTCTACGATATCGGTTTCTCCGGTCTGCTCGTTGCCTACGCTCTTGAGGTTCTCCCCTTCCACCTCCGAGCCAAGGGTATGATGATTATGAACATCACTGTTCAGGCTATCCTCGCCATTGGAAAGTAAGTCATATCTCAATCTTCAAGCATGAAACTCGGCAACTAACAAACGACAGCCAAACCAACAAGCTTGCCTGGAACAACATGCCCAACCACTGGAACTTCATGCTTTTCTACACCCTTTGGGACTTCTGTGAACTTATCTTCGTCTGGTACTTCTATGTTGAGACCAAGGGACCCACACTTGAGGAGATCGCCCGTATCTTCGATGGTGAAGACGCTGTTGCTCACATCGATCTCGCCCAGGTCGAGAAGGAGACCAACCTCACCCGACAGGAGTCCAACACTTTTGAAGACTACCCACACCCCAAGTCGGTTGCTTAAATCAGTGCTATCTAATTTCCATGAGACTCTGGCTATGTCCAGTCAAACAACTTGGAACTGAAACGGCCTTTGCGATCTTTGACAGGAGTTTTCCCAGCAAGCGTGTCCTGATGTAATAGGGATGTATGACATCTCGACGAACCGAAAAGCAGAAAACGAACGAAACTATGCTTCATGTCGTCGTTGTTAGGTTCTTTAAATTTTATGTCACTCTTCTTCTCAAACAATATGCCACTTTGTTTCAAGTCCTGTGATTACGTAGATGGCCCACCCGTCGGCCTGCAATGTGAATAACCTACCAAGTGCACTAAAAGAAATCGTATTCCTTAGTCTAGATTTTCTGACCGAAGAAAGAAATTTGTGACATTTACTTTTGATCATATGGACTATGCTATTATTATGCTTTAATGTATCCTAGGCACCCATTGGACAGTCCAGGCTAAGTTTCCAAAACTCCTGAACTCCATGCCAAAATTCGTATGATTTTATGTCAAGTCGGTACATAGCGTTGCAATTCTTGACTCGCGAAAATAGTGTTTACAACGAAAAGGGCGACATATCCACTGGAAGTAGGTCATGCGATGACTTTCACGGGGTCTTCGCCACTAGTCATCGCCAGGAGCCCACAGCATAGGCCCAGTGCAAATGTTGTTATGTGCGAATGACCTATAACGATCGAGAATGTCGGTTCGATCCATGCCCGCCCGTTGACTTCCAAAGCTGTAATGAGCGGCAACACCTCGTCCATCGGCAACAGCATCTGTAAAATTTGTCAGTAAAGCATTCGGTTGTGCAGTAGAAAGAAGCACACTTACGTCGTCCTAGCGCACGTGGCATGTTACATGAGAAGTGGTTCTCATCATCAGCCTCAATCGGTTTGGCGCGATTAATGTCCCTTCCTAATAGGGCAACGAACTGGATCCCCATTCGCTCGTACTGAAAGTCCCATGTTTCGAACTGGTAGGCAGACAGCTTCTTCTTCCAAAGGTTCTCGAAGAAGCTGAAGTGTTCTTGCGCGCCAATCTTCCACTCGGTCCAGCCCCGGCCCATAGGATGATACTCAGTAGCTTCAATGGGAGTTGTGTCGAGAATATGGTCTTTACCGCCTTTGTCAAGAGGCAACCAGCGATGGCTGGTGTTGTTGGGCTCCCACTTATCCAGGGAGAAGTCTTCGGGTCCACTCCATGGTGGTAGCTTTGAGGGATTCCAATCGAGCTTCTTCTCGCTGACTTCTTTTGAGGCCATTGCCTTGCCTTCGCTATCAACCTCGGGGAGGTAAGGCCTGATGGCACCCAAGTTCCAGTGAACCCAGCTGAGAAGGGGTTGGTTGACGACATTAGCCGAGACGATGTAGTATTCAGGATGCTCGAGTCTCTTCTTGACAATGGATGGTATCACGCTATCTTCCATGAAGACCTGTGTATTTTTTAGTAAATATTTCACAGTAATGGGACATAAATTGTTGTACTTACGATGTCGTCATCAATCTTGACATACATAATATGGTCTTCAACCCGATCGTAGGAGTTGCCAAAACCACTCGAAAAGTTATCGTCACCAGACATCTCAACTGACCATTTTTCATATGTACTCTCGCTTTCCAAGAGTTTCTTGAGAAGTGCGAGGTCCTGAGAATCCTTTGTTCGTTCCACAAAGATGACTCCATCCAGCAAGCCGCCATTCTTGGCAAGATTGCGCTATGCATGTTAGCCTGGTTGGATATCTCGCGTAAATATGTTATACCTTGAGGTAGCAATCAAGAATCGAGACTGATTGTCGTCGTCCATAAAAGACGAGTCCCATGATTTTATCGACGCCTTTCGGCTTCGACCAGTGTGCCAGTTCCTTCACGCTGTCTCCGTTTGACGACCAGAAGCGATCCAGAGTTCCATTTATACCAGGGAATGTTGGTGCCTTAGAGTCGAGGGTTGTCGGTGGTCTTTGCTCCATGACAGGAAGTTTGACAGCGACCAAATCCCTCTGTTTCCAAACCACAGTCGACATCATCAGCATCAGTATGATGGCACATAAGCCGATATGGCCTCGTGTGCAGTTCAGTGCTCGGGCAGTAGCCCTAGAGTAGGAAGTCGGTAAGTCTGATGCCTTCATCGTGTGAGTTGGTTGTATCGAGTAAGACAAGTCAATGCGAGTGAATCATTATGTGTGGGAAACTTGATATCTAAGTAGTGAGGCAACGTCGCATGTACCTGGTTGATCGGGTTCGAGAACTGCGAGATAGAACTAGGTTCAGCGGTCCCAAATTTTCGAGCCCTATCGTTTAAGGAACAGACAATAATAGGTTCCACGACGGTCGAGTCCCCAGGACTTATGAGGGGTCCAGAGCCGGGTGTGACGCCTTTGGTGACAATGATCGAATTTGGTCGATACGGTCGATCCAATGAGGCTGGTTGCTATACGATACACGGCCCACTGGCAGAGCCAGCCCGGCAAAGCTATCGCTCGGTGTATGCAATCGTCGTGGAAGCCGTACGCCTCATGATGATTGGGCACTTGGCGTTCAGGAACAACAGAAAAGAGTATCGGGTGCCTGAAGTCGGTATGGCCCGCGATCCAATTCGTAGGCCGGATATGGCAACGTGGGTAAGAAGAGTTACCAAGGTTGCCTCTAAGATTAGACAGCTTAGCCCCTCCAGATGAGGGGATAGAAAGACTCAGACTAGTTGGATAAACTTCCTGTCAAACGAGCTGGCACTATACCCCTTCACTTCTTGCCCCTTCAATCAAAGGGTCAATTGCTTGACTCCACTGGAGTAATAGTTCCTTGCTGTACCATCTATCCGAGCTTCATGGTACGCTACCTAGTCGAGGGGACTTTGGAACCAGCTTATCTCCCAATTCCCTGCAGGTATGCAATGGCAGGCAGGTCATCCATTGCAAGATGCTCTCTGATAAGTCTCAACAACACTCGATCGATGGCAGGAGGAAACAGATTTCTGAGACAGATCAGTAAATAGTCACTTGTGGCTAGTTACCTAAGCCCATAAAATCTGAGACATTCTGCCCAATTTGCAAGACAAGCTATACGATATTGATGACGGCGAGGCGGGTCTTTTTGATTGGCAAGACGGATTTGGTAGGTTCCAAGCCGCGCGTCAATATCAAATCCGCGAAAGAATGTCCGTCGACTACCGCGAATATGTCGCCTTATCTTGAAGCATTGTGTTTCCAGGATCTGAGGCTCGAGATATATGATGCAATACGGGACGGCGATCATTCAGGGTCTTTTGCAAGTCGTCGATCTCTACCACCTTGACAGCTCCAAAGGAAGACTTTGACATTGACGTACTTCGTGGTGATCTTATTCCCGGCCGGTCAATGCAGTGTCTTCGTACTTTACAGACATTTCCACTTTCGTAACTTTTAACAATTATCCATTTCATCATTACTCGGCCGTTCCAGGTCAAGGCGAATGGACTCCATGATAAAAACAGAGTTCTTCGTGTCATGTTTGATATGCAGGCTAGGGAAAAGAGAGCTGTTTGTCGGGTCTAGACTGTGCTACTGACAGCCTAATAGATATAAGCTTCTCGTAGCCCCATAATTGACCAAGCAATGCCGAAAGGCATATTGTATTCCATGGTCCGGACCTTGGTCTCAGTTTTGATTCAGAGACTCAGATAGCCCCGAGTTTTGTATTGGTGGCTGAAAGCCTGCTGAATGAATGCTTAGATAAAAGATAGTTGCCGACCTGGAATGAAGCCACCATTCCAGTCTTTTGCTGGTTTTGGGTTACTGCTCAGGCGCACGTTTCTTAGGCGATGGTCTCCATCAAATGTCCTGTGTAGTAAAGAAAAGAAGGTTGGAAGGTTTTAGTTTATTGGGTTTACGTTCCAGTCGTGGTGATAGTACTGTGCTAGATGCAGATAGTCACTTTTCACACGGTGCATGACTGGGCCCGAGAATGATTAATTTGTACTGTATATACACTGTGCAGATCCCAATACAGAGACATTGTCTACGTTACCTAAGCCCCGAGACTATCTTTTAAAGACTTAGATAGGATAGCAGTATGGCTTCTTTAATTATATAGGAGTTTCGTATTTTCTGCATACACTTGAAATAGTTTTAACTATATACTCTTGCAGGCTTGCGGCATGTGGTCAGTATAGGGTAGCACCATCTTGAGAACAAAGGGCAAAATACTGCAAGATTATTGTATATTCATGCCCTTTATAGAGAGTAGTTGACATATTTTATGCTATGATATATGCGTGTGTTCAATGCTATTGATTTTACTAAAAGTCACCCGCTATCTTGGGACAGCAGCACTTAGTGATTCATCAAGTGTGTTTACAAAGATGTGAAGCATCACTCAGTGAAATCGTGGGCCGAGTTGAGGTTCCAGACCAAACTTGTTGAATGTTACAGTTGTTAGGGCGAGCAAGTCTGAGGGTGTGAATTAAACTAGGAACTTTGATTACTACATTAAATACTAAATACAGACCTTCGTTATAATCACTCAACCTTATGCTGAATTAAAACCTGAAAATAGATACTTCCCACCAATTTTGAACTCAAGGAAAGGTATACGCTCCTGTCAATCGATTCGTCACCATCGAACAGACAAGGGTGAGCGAACTTTGTTTACTGCTCGGTGGTCTGCAGTAGGAGACTTTGATGGTGAGGCATCTACTGTCACAACCACAGTGTTGAAAACAGTCGCGATGCTCGTAGAGACTGCAGCTGATTCGCACCCAGTTGGCTCACTACCGTGAACCTCGGTGTAGATGTCGCCGTTGCCGTAAGTGCGGATCTTGGTATAAACGGGAACGTTGGTGTTGTAGCCATCACTTCCGTCCTGACTCTTTGTGTTGCTAGGATCCTCATATTGGCCCTTGCTGCCATCGCCACCAGTATCAGTACCATCGTTACCATACTCGCTCTTGCCGTTGTCGTAGCCAGGGTTACAAGGCTGTCCGTCCTTCTTTGTGCAGGTTGTGTCGCCAGTTTCGGGATCATAAACGACGACCTCAACCTCAGGCTTGCCAGTATAAGTGGCGGTTCTTGTATAAGTCTCACAGTCGTCATCCGTTACAGTGGCGGACCCATACTTGACCGGAGCAGTCAAGGTGTAGGTCTGATCGACCTCAACAACAGTGGTGATGCAGTCACCGTTCTCTTTGGTGATGGTACTGACTGTCGGCTCAGGCTTAACGATGACGGTATAGTACTTGCCACCTTGTTGGATAGTTTTTGTGACAACATAGTTGTTGGTGTTCTTAGCTGTGATTGTCTCAACAACTTTGTTACCGTTGTCGAGAGTGATAGTCTTGGTGACCTCATACTGATCCTTGCCTGTAACGGTCACAACTTCATCATTCCCGTTGCTTTGGGTGATAGTCTTGACGACGGTGTTGGGGTTGCCGTTGGTGTACGTCAAAGTCTTGATCTGGCCATCCTTGACTACAGTAACCGTGTGAGCGCCGTCGGGATCGCTATCACCATCACCACCGACAATCTTAGTGACGACTCCGCCATCGTAGTTGGATGAACCGGCGCTAGGAGCAGGGTAGCCATGGCTAATGGTTACTGTCTTGGGACCGGGCTGGTATCCGTTACCGTTCGAGTTTCCAGGACCGGGATACACATCAACCTTCTTGGTGACGATGTGCTCACTGGTCTCTGTTTCCGTCTCAGTCACAGTAACAGTCTTTCCAAGACGGGTAACGGTGATAGTCTCCATGGCTGGCTCGATAGTCTCGCCCTGGCTGATGTATACAACCTTGGTTTGGAGGCTCTGGTAGCCCTGGGTGATTGTAACAGTCTTTCCAGAGCCGCCTTGTTCAGTAACCGTTACGGTCTGATAAGAGCCGTTAGGATCTGAGACCGTGACAGTCCCATATGGTCCAGATGGCTTGGTAACAGTTACTGTTTGGGCACAGTCCTTGGGCTCGCTTTCTAGTGAGCAAGGGGGGCACTGGGCGATGGTGTCTCGTTGATACAACCAGTCAAAGCGTGCCTGAGCCAGAGGCACCAAGGTCAGTGTTGCTAGAGAACTAAAGCGAACCATGTTGATATGGAGAACTGGAGGTGAGGAAGAATGAAGCTCAAGAGATTTATGTGTGAGCGAGGTTTGACTGGGATTGAACAGAGGAGATGTGAGTTGTTAGAATTGAAAGTGTTGATGATAACCAGAAAGAGTTCTTATGGTGCGACACAGACTCATCCTTATAGTTATAAGTTTCTGGGTACATTTTTAGCTTTCTCACAGGGCGATGAAGTTATCACTTGAAGGGACGATAACGACAAGAACTATTGCCAAGCATATAGGCAATAACTGCGATCGAAGGAGATCTTTAAGTGAAGCTGATTCAAGAGAGACAGAGACATTGGCAATAAAAGAGGCATTGGTGTAGTAAATCCCTCGGATGAAGCGGGCCAGGGTTTTGTTCAGAGAAGGCATTAATGAAACACCAAGATGTGAAGGGTAAAACACTTAAAGGTTCTTCATGATCAGCACTGAAAGCAAGTTGAGGGTTTGCCAGGGTGAAGTGAAAAATATATTGGCGAACGCTAGTCTTGCTTCCCTTGAACAAAGACTAGGGACAAATGAGACAGCTGAATATTGAGGCTCCCTTACTCAGGGCACCCATTGTCAAGGGAGTAGTATTAAGGGAGCATCAGAGACGAAGACCAAGAGAAGTTGCACAAGGCTGCAAAGAAGTCTGTCTAGGATATACAGTTCGCTGATATATCCGTAACACAGATCCTTCTGATGACATCTTCAGCATAACAAAATTAGTTTATTTTGTCTTTGTTCTATGAAGTTCGTTGTTGTTGGTCATAGCAGTATGGTAGATGGCGAGCGGGCCGTTGTTTACCCGATGCAGCCTCGGGTTCCTGAAGAAGGACCCACCGAGCGAGTAACGTACGTCGTGAAGCAGTCGCGCGACTCATGAAGAGAGTGATCACGAAGTCACGAGGCTGTACAACGAAACTTCCTACAACCTTCCACGCTCCTTAAACATTCGCTTCTTCGTTGCTCAGGCCATGCTCTTGCAATAGTTATCGATCCTTTGCGACAATACACTACCTCCACTCCGCCGACGATCTGATATGTGTACCTGAGTTTTTCGATTACGCAACAATGGGAGCTTGCGCATCATGTCTGGGAAGGGGAGATGCCAATACCTACGATGAGGTATGATACCAGGCAGTGCTACGATTTTGCGACTACTGGTCTCGCATCGGCATCAGCAGGGGCCTCTGCTAACAACTTGTTTGCTTAGGAGGAGGAGAACCGTCTTCTTTACGATGACGCCAATGGCATGCAATACGGTAGTTTCGGAGATCAAGCAATAAACGGCGAGAACGATACGCTTGAAGCTCAGCGAGAGAACGAGGCTCTTCAACGAGTGATAGCCAAAACATCTGAGTACGTTCGCGAGCACCAAGGAGTTGAAGGACGCTGACCCAGGTGCATAGCAATATGGTAGACATCTTTGAGATCGCTCCACAAGAAAACGCGAACCGTGGAACAACGACACCCTTTGCCTACGCTGGTCAAGGTGCACGCCTTGCCCGATACCAACATCTAGTATCAAAACTTAGCAACCAAGGCGACAATAGCCCTGCGAGCGGCGTCAAAGTCGATTGGCTCCCGGAAGACGAGACCATAGAGATGCAAAAGAACGGCCCAGCCAGCATCAAGACTCTCGAGAGCGATGAGGGCCCTCTTGTGGGGACCTTTGCAGATGCCGCAGCCGCCATGCGGTAATGACAGCCTTCCTTTGTCTAGCAATGCAGATGGCAGAGAGGCCGAAAGCTCCCAGGTTGGGGAATCGGCAATTGCCACATGACTTTGTAATGCAATCTTCCCGATACACGACTGATGACGATACATACCGTACGTTTTGGTGTTCAAGACCGTTGCGTTTGCCCAGATCTAAACTTTTCTCCCCTGGTCTGGCTCAAATTGGATGAGACTCATCCCGGTCTAGCTCTTGCTGGGCATGTCGGTGAAGTGGCTATGACAATAATGAGCGAAAAAGTATCGCTTATTTACTGGCCCATCTTCCTTTAATACTAACCTCGACTAATACGGTCTTTGCGACCAATTTCCGGTTGCTGCTCATCTTGTTGAAGCAGTTGAACCCTTTGGCAGACGGAGTTATTGTTGCATAGAACCTGTTTAGCACTTAACACTCGGTGCAGAACTGCACTAGTTCTTTTATTTTCTTCATTTCTTTTGTGTTTTTCGCCAGGACTTCGCGGAAACCTCTCCTTTGATTGTTGTGGGCAGGAAGTGGACTTTGTACAAGCAGACACACCCAATCGAATTTTACAGAAAATTTCCCCCTCGTCTTACTGAGCTAGGTCCTGGAACACAACCCTAGGCGGTTTAGTTTTACGACCCTCGCTTTGTCATCAATTCGTACCATCGGTCTTTCTCTGGCAGCCTACCGCGCATGAGGAGCACGAGCGATGAGCTAGAGTCAAAGTCCATCAGTCCACAAGGGAAGCGTGACTTGCCGAGAACCAAGAACACCCATTAAGCATCAGACACGTGCGTTCCCCTCACACTGGCTCACACCGAATTGGAGGTGGACCGGCATTCAGTGGGGTGGTTATAACGCTAGACCAGGGGAGCAAGGTCAGAGATTCAAGGAGGATGGTGGCCGCCCCTCTAGCTTGCCGTCGGCCCTCGATTTAGTCTGGTTTTCTCCGGCTTCGGCTCGCACCGTTGATGGGCGGCTTGCATGGGTCCCCATCCACTGGGGAGGTTTCAATGGATCTCTTTCGTCAACCTGAACAAGATCCCGCCCACGTCCCAAGCCTTCGGGATTTGTTTGGGAAAAGTCTGTCATGACCCAGCACGCCAACACGACACCATGGGGTTTTCGAATGGGGAGATGGGTCGCGTTGAGCCGCCCTGGGAGCGACCTTGCGTTGAAAAAGACAAACGAGAGGGAACCACGGAACTTATCCTTTCCCTCGGGTTAAGAGAGCCATAATGTCGGGAAACAGCCCTCCATAAGCATCTCCTTCATGAGACGTTGGCCCCTGAACCCCGTTGACGGGAGGCTGGACCAGCCTGAGACAGGGCTCAGATTTTCGCCAAACAGGGACCATCGATGCTAGGGATTTGTCAAGAAGGCTACGTACTATTATGGAAGCGTCTCTGTCTGTGCGAGGAACCTGATAGCTGCTATGGGCGGCGCGGGTCAGGCCGCGTCGACCAGGGGTCCATTACGGAAAAATGACCAGCAAGGCGGACAACCATGAACTCGACCAGTCAGATACGACATGGAGTGTGTTCATGGGTTTAAATCTCATCGGCCTTTCTTCATGTCGTTGGTAGGTCTTGTGCAGGTTAGACAAGCAAAGCTCGCATTATGGATTAGTCACATGCTGTTGCTGTTCACTGCAGCCTCTTCTCGTACCTTTCAATGGTGGGCAACCAACCCTGCCCAAATATGCAGACCGCATTCACGAACCAAATGCCTGTAATTCTGGCACGACTAGGCTCCTCAATTGAGTCTGAGCCCTGAAGGCTATGGTCTCCACCTTTTGCCTTGGTGCACAGGACTACGTCTTTGCACCCATTTGCTTTCCATTATCCTGCACGATGTCGAGCATTGCGGGTGCTGCATAATTGCTCAACACTCGCTGAGCTTCGAGGCCCTCCATACTGTTACCTTCTTCAAGGCGACTCTGGCGATGGCAGTAACCAAAAAAGCTTGTTCGTTCAACCAAATTGTCCATGATTGGCAGGTCTATCGCGATCAGCTCTAATTTTGCAACGTCGATATCCGTCCCTGCGTCTCATTTCGTCACCGCCCGGCTCCACGATACCACCCGCAGCTCCTGTTCAATTCCCGCCTCGATTTTAATACCTTCCCATCAGCTCCTATCGATCCTTCACCCGATAACAGAATTTTTGTAGCGTCGACTCTATCCTCGATATTCGAAGATCGACCAAAGTTACGATGCATCCCACAGGCTTGCTTCATACTGCTACCCAGAAGTGAACAATAAGGGCTGGGGAAACAATCCAGATTGTCTGAGACATTGGGGACCTGGAGGCTGGAGCCCCGACGCCTCTTGCGTTATGTTCTAGCACCTGCTTTCCATACACCTTCATCCCTATTCGTCGGCGAAGGGCTTGGGGTTATCAAACTCATCTGCACTGAAAGCCCCGATAAGCAAGGGCATATACCCAATTCGAATGGTTTCCGTTGGATAGCAAGCACTGATAGGTTAGGTTTCTCACATGGCACAGGTACTCCTGAGCGCCCGAGAGAAACAACACAACAGATCCAACTGGTTCTCGTTAACGCTACACTACCCCCATGGTGGTCTCTGATTTCTTGTTATTCTCCTATTCGATGCGCTTAGAAGCCTCTTCAAGCCTACTGCGTCTTTTGCAGTCACGCCTTTCTGCTGTGCTTCCTTAATCGATGTCTCTTGTCTCCTCACGTCGTCCCTCATTTTCTACTCTGACCCATCAACAGCTATACTTACGCCGAAACCAGTCTCCTTAGTTCTATCCTGACTTTGAGCTTGTCGTCATCACACTAGTTCATTGACTCAAATATAAACGGCGTCTCCGATCAACATGTAACAAGGAACAGGACTCTTATTGCTTGTGTGCCCATGGCCCACACCCCCAGCTCCGCATATCCATGCATTATGATGGCACTGCCACCCTCCCCCGTCTCCAATTTCTACTGTATGCCGCATGTATTAGGGCAAGAGAGATGCTATTGTGCTTTCATGTTAATGGCGTTGACGCCGTCGTGGGCACTAACTTGGAATACAAAAATAGAAAGTCTTTTTCACGACAGCGCACGTTACGTTGACCTATTTCCACAAGGTTCACAGCTGTGGGTATAATGAAAGAATATAAACATAAACCTGGCAGCATCTGGGCCCGTCCCACAAACGTCTTCTGCATGCCCCAGCTCTGGCCCTGAGATCCCTTCGTCTTTGGCCCCTCTCCCAGGTCTCATGATAATGCGCCAGTATACTGAAAATGTCGGAAGAGAGAAGCATAGCGAATTGTCTCTTCTTCCAGACCAACGAAGTGAAGAAAGGTAAGGAGAAAAGAGAAAATAATCCACCATAACAGTCATTTCCACAAGAGAGTTTGTTTTCCACCGCTCTGCCTTCTGCTGTTCTCTGCCCCTCTTCCTCGTCCCCTCTTGCCGAGCTCCTTCTTTCGACATCGACCGCAACCATTTTTGTTTCTCGCCCGCCCGAATATAAAACAAGGTTGTCATGATCGTCATTACAGAATTTCGGTATCCTGGAAGATATCCGCGATTTCGCATGAAGCTAGTACTTCGCTCATACTGTCGCGTTAGCATGGTATAGCATAGCAGCTCGCTCTTGGTCGTCGTGAGATATATCGCTCTTGGCATCTCGTCACTTTACTGCAATAATGGGTTAGCCACTCATATTCTTTCTGTTCCTCCTCACCACACAATGTTCATGCCCATACCCATGCCCCGACACCCACAGCCCACGGCATATGCAAGAAGCACAGCACCACCATCACAGACACACACACGCCCCTCACACCCCTTTCTGGCCTTCCCGTCCCTCTTTTTCCTTTTCTTGGGAATTCTTTCTTTCTTTGTGCTCTCGGCTCAGTCCTGCATCCTGCCTCTGCCCATTCTCTTGTTCGGGCTGGGCCTCTTCACTCACTGCAAGTAGAAATAAATAAAAGGAAAAATCATGTTTCAGACTCACCTGGCCAAGCGATTGTAGCCTGCGATCGTGCTCCTCTCTCATACGATAGATTTGTCCAAGTACTTCTTGCATCTCAGCACATGTTCGCTCGATGGTGGCATTTCGATTGCCCTCCCTCTGCCAGCGCTGAACGTCGCGATACATCTTGTCATACCGACGCTGTTTCTTCTCTGTATCGTGGCAGAGTTTACACACGTCTCTGTCAGTCTTGGTTTCGTAGACAAGCTTCAGGCCGCACGTTTCGCCCATGCGGTATTCTTTGTTGCACTGCTGACGGAAGTGCCCCCAACGCCAGTAGCCGCATGCCCAACGAGTTTGGTCAAAGTAGCACATGGCTCAAGGGTTTTTGGTGTTAACAAGAGGTTTAGTGGCGAATGTTAGAGGCCGGAGAAGCAGGATATCTCTAACTGGTTCGACAGAAGAGGAGAAGCAGCGGAAACACCGAAGGCGGAGAGCGGAGTTCAAGAGGCGATCTCGTGGTCGATTCGAGCCGAACCCGAAGTTCAAGTCAAAACTTAACGAGTCGTGTCGAAGCGATGCAAGTCAGTCCAACAATGCCGAGCCGGAACGGTATAAAAAATGTAAGGGTTGGGTTAAATCGAGTCGAGAAGAGTCCTAGGATACACAAGTTAGTCACTGGATTTCTACTATTGTCTCTGCCTCTTCTGTGCCTCCCCTTCGCGTTGGGCAGGCAATTTTGTTTCTACCCAATGCAAACGACTTCCACTTGTCAATCTCATATCAATGCCACCATTTGCCTTTTTCTTCGGTTTGTGAACACGGCATTATCTCATATTCATCAACATCTTGCCGCCCCTCATGCTGCCCCGAATAACCTCTCAAATGGCTTCCTGCCCTGTAGCGTTCCAACAGATAATGCATAATGAGAACAGCACAACAAAGAGATAAAGAAAGCAGCGTTGTTGACGGTATGCCGACTTGGTTCGAAAACAACAAACTTATCTACCAAACTTACTTGGAATGTGACTGCTGTGTGATAGGATGTACGGCCAGGCCCAAGAGGAATTACAGCAACTTTATAGAACTTGACAAAGCTCTGGCGGCTGCAAGTTTCGATGGCTCTCTTGGTATTGAGGCTGATTGAGTAATTCCAAATCCCTTCGAGACTGCAGTCCTTGGTCTTGGCTACCGGCCGAGTTGTTTGCTGTGTTGTACTAGGTGATTGATACCCCAAGGTATTCAGCGTCTTGGAGTCGAGATATATGGGTCTGAAGACACTCTTCTATAACGCATGGGATCGAAGTTGGCCTTGTACAACAAAGTGATTAAGACATAAACTGGACAACTGAATGGCCAGTGTGATATGACCGTAGACTTGTTTGAGGGTAACAGAATGATGAAGGTGGGATGTGGTCTGGATCGAGTGGATGTCGTAGCCAACTTATACTTGTTTGATCCAAGAGTCTCTCTGCGTACTCGATCTTCGTGCTGTATCTGTATATGGCATCCCACATCCACAAGTGGGACTCCGGCACAACCAACAAGCAATCGCATTCGTTCCTTAGACCCCTTGCTCTCCTCAATTCGGGCCAGATTAATGGCCGTCCATTATGAGCTTGAACTTCTGTTTTTGCTTGTGCATTTGCGCCTGCATTTGAATTCGCTTCTCCTTTTGTTCCTGCGGGATAAAGAGGCTTGCTGGTCGTATGTGTCGATTGGGTACCCTTACTTAAAGCCCCATCTGGTCTTTTCTTCTCATCGCATCACCATCCTCCATCAGCAGAGTGGTCCTACACGCACCCCTCCTCAACTTTGATACTCCATCGATTCTCTTGCGCTGCTGCCACACGACGTACCGCGACTATTCGTCGGTTCTAATCTTGAACTACTTGGTTCCTGGGTCTTAATGTGGTGCTGGAGCAGCCAATCTGCGCCTGTGCATTTCTCAATGACCCTGCAGCATATCTATCAATGATTGGAGCCACCCAACGCCATATGTTGACTGTCTTAGGTTTGAATTGACTTTGCCTCGTGTCTCTTCTTTTCCATCCATCATATTATGCCTTTTACTGTCTTGTTAGCTGACTGCCGCCATTCTCATTGATAACAATAGCTGTCAGTCCAAAGCGACAAGCCTCTGGCAGCACAGTCTCAGATCCAAATTTAATAGCATAGTACGAAAGCCCGATGGTCGCTTGCCACGTTGATCAAGACCTAAAATTCGATACACGCCCCCCCAGCAATATCAGCAACTACAGTGAGAGCAAGGGTAGAAGTACGGGGCATCCCCACACCACAAGAATGTTACTGCAGTATTTTGTGTGTACAGCACTTCACCGTGATGTTGTAGCTGCAGTGAAAGCAACCAAAGCAGGGCTGACGAAGGACCAAGTAACTTGGACAAACCCACGGGGATGTGTATGAGTATTTGCATGGCTGCATATGCCCTTGGTGCGATCCAATTTGCCTTTCAGCCTTTGTTGTCGTTCTAATGCACAACGTACCTGAGGAGTAAATATAGCTTGGCTGCCTCTTTTTTGCAAAACTCGAAGGCCCATAACAGAGACCTTAGCCTTGGACTCGCTTCACCCATCATCTACTTTTCCTTTCCGGATCAGTTCGTGCCAGTCATGAGTACATATCCTGCATTGGTCGGAAATCGTTCTTTCAGCATTCTATATTCCTTCCAAAGCGCGCCTTTGATCACGGAGCCGTGAGGCAACCTGGCCACTTAAACGGCCATGTTATTGCTACGAGTCCTGTGCCTTTCCCGCTGCGGGCCTGGCCTCGGCCGCGTCCTCTCGAAATCTTGTCCTAGTCGAGTGCACGAGTGCACATAAGGTGGTGTCTTGATCTGCGGCCGCTGTGGGGCTTCATGGTTCGTCCCGAGGGCGGACAAGTGTCAGGAAACAAGGGGATCCTGAATGCTTGCAATCTCGACGGTTGACGGATTCGGTGAAGGCAAGGGCTCTGGTTCGCTGCTTTTCTCCTCCTCCGTGCATCAAGCCCTTGCCCACAGACTCGAGCTCGATGGCACCGCCGGCCCATTGGAAGAAGGCATGCAGTTCAGGGATCCGCCATTGGACTTTCTCTCGTGGTCTACGGCATCGAGTGCTCCTTACGACATCGTATCGTCCTACTTCTACAGGAAAGCATGCATTGTCCTTTGCCGGCTTTTCACTTCCAATTTTGAGACTTGCGTTGGGCCAAAAGAACTGCGCATCATGTCCATGACTCTGAACCAAGCTCTGTACGAGAGATGCCTGCAAATGTTGCCACCACAAGACATGGCACTCGGTTTGGTAGGTCGCTAGAACCATGTTACCTGTGTTCCCCATTTCATGCCTGTTGGCCGTTTTTGCTGAACAGGAACTCGTGGTAGGTCTCGGCCGATTGCTTCTGCTGTTGCGCGATAGCTCTGTATCGTCCAACCCACATATCAATGCAAATCTTGGTCTCAAGAGCCTCAAAGAGACTCCTGCATACCGATTCCTCCCCTCAAGCAACGGGAGTTAACAATGACGCATGGAGAAGTCTTTGGGGGGGTAGTCTTCCATTTCTCCTGACCATATTAAAATCCCCCCTGTTGGTCATTCCTCCGTGGTCTTGCACGGCAGCCTCAGCCTCTCTCTCCTCCCCAGGATATTTTCTTGGTCAATAAGCAGCCATCCGCACAGGATTCAAGTCAAGCTGAATTGAGTTAGCTAGCTCGTAATTGTGAATTGCTGGAAGTCCTCGCCTCGGAAGTAATGTATGAGAGTAGGGGGTTTGCATGATTTTCGTGCATGGCTGCCGGCTCACATGAATGATTAAAGTTCCGTCCGGCCACTAGACCATACTTTTGCCATTCAGGAAACTTCTTTGTCAAACACCATTGTCGAAGGTTCAGAAGTCATTTCATAATCATGCTGATGTGCACAAGGCATGAAGACGCACAACGTGGCAACATCCCTCTGGCCAAGACCGCAGCCTAACCATTGTATTCCATCGAATTTGGAGGGAGAAGAGAGAATTGAATGCCTGTCGACATGACATAGATACCGTTGTATGGTATTGCCTCCGGACACCCAGTCATCCCCTACCGCCTCATCTGTGCTGGTTCCATGGTGTATCACGCAAGACGTGATTCGCACGCCTCGCTTGTTCGATGTTGAAGCTCAAGTAGTCATGCAACAATAACTGCATATCACATTGGAGCCTTTGAACACGCTGCGAGCTTTGTACTAGAAGTCGTTTGAGCGAGTCTTATCAGTTGTTCCCATCTTCCAATATCACTCTCTGTGGCGATGATTTTCTTGACAGAGACTGCAAGACCTTGCGGAGAGTAGTCTGGAAGACAGTGTGTTTATACTATAACATCATATCAACGCTAACTGTGAGCATTTCGACATGGAATCATGAGAATGAGCATCCTGAAGTAGCTCGGCGTGGTCTCATACAGCCATGTGGGTATGCACGCTGGGCAAGGAGTAAGACTTCCGATGCTACGAAGATAAGCTCACCGTTTTCATCCACCGACAGCATGTGGAAGCCCATAACCAGTAATGAGCACAAGTAGCATCAAGGGCTACCATGGACAGGCATTTCCAGCACTCCCAACATGGGATATGGCGGTGACAAAGGATTCTTTCCGGGGAAACATGACGAGGCATCCGAATACTGCTGAGCTGGCCTTCTGCTTCGGGAATGGCCTGCGTCTCAGGCTACTGACTCGTCTGTGATGACTTCACAGCCCGCATGAGACCACGAGCATGAGGGGACAGGGAGCCAAGTTGAAAGAGCTTGATACTGGGCCTTAATATTGGGCATTGTTGGGCTCAGCAGGGATGCATGCCGAATTCTTGGTGTCTGTGGCTGGGGAGTGTCAAATAATATACCCTTACGCATGTATATTGGGTGCCGGCGACTCTGTGCGTGTACTCACATCTGTTTTGGTGGGTGGATGCACCAAGCGAGACACGAGGCATAAGCTCGAAGCTCCAGGGGGTTCGCCATTTCTCGCTTTACATAGGCAAGTAGTCAAGTCTGGCCAGCTTGTAGGCCTGTGGCTGGCAATCATAACAATCGTGTATCGAGGGCACAAATACGCAGACCATCCGCAGACCCCAAAGCTTTTGGTGAACCGCTGCCCCTGCTTGCTCAGCCTGATGATCACAACGGCCCGGTCTAGCGGCCGGGCCGGCCCGCTTTGGATTTTTCAGTCCTTCATTTCAAGTCTTAAGAGGTGGTTTGTTTGCCAAACAGTTGGTGCCAAGGTCAATCCTTTCAAAGGCATTCAACATATTTCTCAAGGTCTTGAAAAGAATCACAGAATTTTCCCAGAAGAGCAGCGAAGCTCAATTGTAAAGATACAGCCAGTCGTCACCTAATCACCAGAATAGTACAAGGGGCAACTTCGCAAGCCACTGCAGCGCTGAAGCTGGAATTTTGACCGTAGAATCAGAGCTTGTGCAAGATAATTCGAAGACTCTGAACTATCCAATGAGCCGCGAGCCTGAAAAGCCACAACCAAATCTGGCGAGTTTGAGTTTGAACCAGTCACCTGGGTTGCTGCAAATCATGTGTCTGAAAAGCGCTGCATGGAGCCCCTTCACAAGTAACGGGGAGGGAACACGTCCGATCGTACCTGGAGCCAATTGAAAGGGGGAAAACAGATCTCACAAGCCCACAAGAAACTGTGCACCGGCATTCCGCAAGGCTTGATACCTTACGAACCTGAAGGATTGGCGATTGTCTAATGCTTAAGCGGGAAATACAGTGGCTGGCGCATCATTTCGGGTTACTGCTATATCCCGGCTTTATTTTATCCAGACCGTCTGTATTCCGGCAGTGTCTTGATCGAAGAGCAACTTGAAGAGGGATGTTGAAGGCTAGCGTTGTAACCATGTGGGGAGAGAACTGACAAGCAGGGGGGTGTCAGGGATCATCAGTTTAGGTATGGGTCTTCCTGTGCGGCAGACATGTTTCCATTGTCGCCGCATGGACGCCCATTGGAAGCACTGATTGGTTGGAAGCAGGATCTCAGCATGGCCGTCTCAGGAAGCCAAGATCATGTAATGGCACAAGGTGCAAACGACAGATGCTTGCAACAACTGTAATGAGGCTGAAATGAAAGATCAAGAGGTGTCTCCATTTGATATTGGTAGAGGAGTCGAATCATCGAGCTTTCCTTGATCGATTGGTTCGCAATGTGGTGGAACCTTGTCTTGTGCTGTGAGACAGTAAGGGAAATAAAAATCAGGTCGTGGGCTGATGTCTAGGTCTGTTCCACAATCTTAAGACACCGTCACGGCAGGGTGGAGCGAAGGAATTTGGCAATCTGGAGGGACAACGGTTCTTTTGGATGTCATCTTGATAAGGCTTTCTCGCTAGCTCGTAGAGCTGCATAACGAATTGCGGAAATGGTTGGAGAAACCTGAGTGTGATATCCATAGAAGGCAACGAGCGCGCGAAACGCGACAATCCCTTTCCAGCACACAAAGGCGATGTCCAAGACATCATGCGGTAGTGAATTGGATCTGACTCTGCGATTTAGCGCTTTGTGATTCGACGGAAACAATTTGACGCGCCTACAGTAGGTCCGCCTGTTGGACGGTGCCGGGGTCTAAAACTGAAGCCCCTGTTGCTCTCTGTATGCCAGGGCCTAGAATTTGGTCGCAGACTCAGGTGGGTTTTGCAACCACGTCACGGCGCCGAGGAAGCGCGCGGGTGTGCAGGTAGAATTGAGGAACGCAATTGACATTGTGGTGGGAGTTTCTTTTTCAAAGTTGCCTGGCTGCTTGGTTCGGCGATGGTGTGAGCCGACTTACGCTGTCTCACGCATGGGATGCGCGCAAAACTCTTGTTGACTGCGAATTTGAGGAAGAATCAAGGTGCCCGTGCATGACTACGTCAGCTTGAGCTGAAGGCAGGTAGCGAGAGCTGCAGGTTGCATGAACATTGCACATTCATCCCGCACGAACTGAGTAAGGGGATGTATCATTGATCTTGGGCCAACTCATCGCCAGTAACAGGTGGCAACTGCCCCGAGGCGGAGGAGGTGTGTCACAACCAGCAGACACGTTGATCGACACACGGCGCGGATTAGGATCAGATTCCGGGGCCAAACTTCAGTCGTTCATCAAAGTTGATAGAGCAGATCTTTCGCGTGGCTGTGATGAGCATATGCATGCGAAGGCGGATATGTGATGTGATGTGATACGTATGATGTGCTGTATGCGGGTGTAAGTAAGTGGGTGGGTGTGCCTGCGGTAGCTTGCAGGTGGATAAATCGATATTTAGTCTTGTTATTGTTGTTGTCGGGTGAAGGGCGATATTGACGTTGGGCTGCCGTGTGTTTTTGTTTCTTCTTCCCATTTGTAGAAACGGGAGCGGTGAAGCGAAGACAGAAACCAACAGAGGCAGGCCAGGTTGACGGCCCCGAAAGTGGCCAGAAGGAAGTCACATTGAGGTGGTAGATACTACCTGACACATATGCGTGTGTGTAGAGGGAAAGAAAGGGAAGCAAGAACGGACAGAAAAAGAATGTGGAAATCACCCGCTACAGGTTAGGCAAGTCAAGTTGAGGTAGTTACCTCAGGTATATGTTATCCGACGAATGAGATGTATTCTAAATAATTAGTGTGCTTTTTCTTGATCTCATTTGTGCATCTTGGGTTCTCCCTATCGTATCAATACTTAAGTGCTTGCTTCCTTAGATTTCCTGTTCGTGATTTCGTACATTGGTTCCTGATGGATCCCTGTCAGTGTGTAAATAAGACAGAAGCTGGGCAAGGTGAGATGTCAATGACATGACCCGTAGTAACCGAAACCTTTCAAAAAATAAAATAAAAGACCCAAGAAATCTTATATGGCCCTAATTGCCAGCTTGCTTTATTCTATATCTACTTTCTATTTAAATCAATTTGGAGTTATATTTTAAGTAACAGCTCTCATCTACATCTGCTATGTTCTCCTCGGAAGTTGCGAATAGGCTGACCAATAGAAGACGTTAATCATGCGCCTTCCATTAGGCTCCCGTTAGTGCAGCTCGACAACGCTTACGCACCATCTCTACATACACTAACCTGATACGGTACTGTTTACCCACTTCCATGGACTTCCCCTCAACTCCAAGTTTCATCTCGAACCTTACGTTGTCTCATCATTCTTAAAGTTCACATCGTCTACATTCTAAAAGTGACAGCTGCATACTATATACACCATGACTCAATCATTACTCTAAATTGAGCGGAGCATCATCGAGGCTTCCCTACAGAGCTCTTCACCATTTCTAGTGTCATATGCGTCATCAGCCAACAGTCTAGCTTCAACGTTCAAACATTCAATATATCGCCTTCTACGGAATCCAACTCTTAACATATCGATTCACCCCTTCTCAGGTGGTCAGCAGTTTAAAGCAACAAAGTCTTGCTGGCTCCGCCACCATTTCTACCTAATTTGCCGTTTCCTTTCTCGATATTGTGGTTACGACCGACTGACCAGCCGGCCACATCAGCGACCGCAAAATTCTTACGCGCCGTGTTTATCCCACGTCGTGTTTTGCCTCATCGCCACTATTTTTCCCACCAGGGTCTCCGTCTTCTCTTTGTTGTTTGTGCGGAAGTCCACCGCAACCTATCTTGTCATCAGAATCACACGCAGCAACCCGGCTAGGTTTCTAGAACCTCACTCGAGCTGTACATGTGACAATCACTCGACACTTGCTTGTTACTCATGTTCTATCGCCGCTTGGTTGCATTCTGCCCTCCTGCCGGACCTTCGCGGACTTTGGGCCTTGCTGGGTTGACGCATTATACCAATACCCCCATCTTCACACCCTTTCGCGGTGCCCTCTGTCGCAAATAGCGCCGAGAGTAAATACTAAGATCGTCATGAAGCCTACTACCACATCGCCTGAACAACTCACCTCACAGGTACATCGGCTGTCGTTCGCTTCACCCCATCTTGAGAACCCTGGCTGTCTAGGCACAGGCGAGGCTGCTAAAAGATCCAACCCAGCTCTGTTTGTGGCCACTGATACCCGATCTGCCACCAGGCCGATCTTTGCAACTGGTGACGTTTGCATAGGCTCATCGCTTAGGATAAGCGCTGCCAGTTGCATGGGGCTGCAAGATGCCCATTTTCAATCTCACTCTCTCGAGGATCTGCCTAACGAGGTTTTGTTTCACATTATGGGTTTCCTGGACGTCAACGACCTTCTGTCAACGTCGAGAGTAAGTATCGACTACCTACCGTTAGCAAGAATCAAGTCTACCTTCCTATTGACATCCCGGATCATCCGTAAGACCATGATGAACTGGTCCTGGTAGTTCAAGGCCTTGGGAACTGAGACTGATACAGAATTAGACAAGCCATCTTCTTCGCGATATCTCCCAAGCCCCTATTTTACACCATTATCGGCTTCAACGAGCCCGGGCCGACCTTCCATTACGCCTATGGTCACCATCCCGCCCAACACTAGCTGATCTTATTGCTCGTTCAATCTTCATGACACATACTTCCATAGTTTCACGAAAGTTAGCCCGATCCTTGGTCTCGATCCGACTATCTCGCCGCTTGGCAGCCAGGCCTTCAGCTGCGGCTCTGGTGGAGCGTTCTGTTCTACCCAAAGAGTGCGTGCCTGGTATGGCGTCAGTGCATGTGGCGCCAGCAATTGTTGCCAAGAAGAAGGCAATCGAGAAGGAGAAAGTCAAGGACGGCTTGCGACAGTGGATTGCGTCTAGATGGAAGCGTGAAGTCAAAGAACGTGAAGACGGCGTGAGAAAATGGGAAGAGAGCCGCGGGATAGGACGCGTATGGCGTCTCCGTAGGTTTTGGGAGAGAGTCAGTCGTGGTGAGGAACGACAATTATTGGTAAGTCAGTGAAATTATCTCATATGTGGTAAATCGTTGTAGGGCAGTATGTGCCATGATGCTTCAAAGGCCACTATAGTTCGGTTCTGTATTGGTCACAGTTCTGGTGTGGAAACTTGAGTGGTAGTAGTGGCTCTTGTCCTGTAGGCAGGACTACTTGTATGATACATTATGTACGCTGTGGTGATGTTATAAAATCGACGGACTCTTTTATGGGTACTGAACCATTTGAAGGTGGTTGGTGAACATTCCAGTAGCGGCACCTCCCTGGGCTCAGGCTGTTCGAAACCTGAAGCCGTCCCAATCATCATCGTCTTCATCAACCTCGTCGTCGTCGTCGTCGTCCTTCTCTTCAATAGTTGGCGTGTCCAAATTCTCTTTGCCTAAGCTCGTAGGTTTTTCGGCGACATTTTCTTGGCTGAAGCTTTCACCCCGTTTCCGTAGGGCTTCTCTCTTCTCCTTCAACCGCCTCACGCGAGCCTCGAGCTCTTCCATTTCTTCGAACTCCTCTTCAAGCGCACGGGTTGCTTCTTCCTTTTCGTCTTCGAGGTCCATATCAGCTTGAGCGCGTCGCTTCTCGGCTTCTTCCTCCTTTTGGGCGTCAGCGGCTGCAACTTCCTCTGCTGTCATAGCTGGTGCTGATATGATCGCATCCTCGTCATATGTGGCTGTTGTAGCAGCAATGTCGGCCTCGAAAGCTGCCCATTCTGCTTCATCAACTGCTGCTGTAGAAATAGGGCGCTCGTCCGTAGTCAGACTGCTAGGCTGGCGTGAGGGGAGAGAGGCAGTCGCAGATTGTGAGGTTAAGTTGTTAAATTGACCTCCAGGGGTAGAAGCGGAAGACCCATCTCGATGTGCTGGTGTTGCTGGTCTTGATGGAATTTGAATCTCGACTCCTTGTGACGGCGTAGTCGACGTTCTTCTGGTCAATCGAGGTGGTGTCAAATTCTGATCCTTAGTGTCCTTATCTCCATCTCCATCAACTCCATCCGTCTTATTTCGTTTTCGTCTGCCATCATCCATTTCGACATCACCATCTTTATCGTTGATGGCTTCCTCGTTGTCGTCGAGTTTCCGTTTTTGTGAAGTCTGTGGTTGTGAATTTCGACCGTTGGCCGAAGATGTTGTTTGAGCTTTTATTAAACGAGTTTTATGTGCCTCTCCTCGGACATGTGAGTCCCATAACGACTCGGTCTTGATGTGTTCATGGCAGAGGGTGCAGAGAAGTTTGCCAGCATCAGAATAGGCGGCACATGGATGTTCGATACGGCGAGCGGCGCGCTGTTGCCGCAGGAGAGATCGTACGTCGGACATGGAAACAGGTGAAGATAAGAAACTGTAAGTTGTGGTGCAAAAGGAATGTGGACGACACCAGGTCGAGCAAGGTGATGAAGTATATGCGATCGTTGAAGTTCAATAACCGATTAGTATAAGGTGATCAAGAGAAGCGTTTTCATGGAGAATAGGGTTGGATAGCAAAGTCTGATATCAGAAAAGAAAGAAAGAAATGCGGAATGCTTATGACGTTAGATGTAAGAGAGACTCAGGGTCGTCGAGAGGGTAACAAAGAGGTACGAGGTGAGCAACCGCCGATGATTAACCGGCGCAAACCGATCTTCAACTTAAGAGGGTCTAACTTTATCTAATCTCTTCGTTAACTGCTTGCGGTATCATCTTCCAAAAGTCACACGGCTCCAAATGATCTTCATCTCAAATCAGTGAGACTTGTTGCTTTAATATAGCCAAACTTTCCAAAGCTTTGACCGCAGTTGCATCCACGTGGATTCCAACCATCCCGCCAAAGTCTCACTCCCCCACTAGGAAACATCCATTTCAAGGGACCGCATACCAACATTGCCTTGCCTTGTCTTTGTGGGACAGCGTTTTTCGTGTCGCCTTACTCTCCGTTCTTACAACTGCATATAAATTTCATGTGTTGATCCCACTACAAGGGCTAAAAGATGGCCGAACAACAGCAAGAGGGGCATTCGCTCTCCTCCATGTTCCCTAATCCGCCTCCCTTTTGGCAAGACTTCACATCAGATAAAATATCTCGAATTCAAGAACTGAGGACATCATATATCGCCGAAAATGGTGGCGACCCTTTGACAGTTCGCATGCCTGATGTGCCTGAAGATCTTGTCAATTTGCAACCGCCAGCTGAGCCAGCCGATGGTCGCTGGCGTGTATTCGGCGATCAGTACATGGTAAGTTATACGGCTGCTGTGGTTCGTTCTATAAGAAGATGGACTGATGTGAAATTTTAGCTGGACGACAAGCTACCAACTCTTGAGGACCAGGGGATCACCAATCTTCCTTCAACATCACAGTCCGAATCCAAGGATGCCAAGCGGTTTGACCGTGCCTTTGAGCTTAAACGACTAGCTAAATCTCTTCTATTAAATTTCCTAGAGCTCTCTGGCATATTATCACATAACCCATCGCACGCTGAAGCAAAAGTCCAAGACTTACGCACACTCTTCATCAACTTTCATCACATTCTCAACGAGTATCGGCCACATCAAGCACGAGAGTCTGTCATCGCGCTTATGCAGGAGCACCTGGACCGCACGCGCACTGAGACCATGGCCATACGGATGCAGGTAGACAAGGCGCGCCGGGTACTCGATGGCTTGGGCAGTTTAAGCGTGCCAGATGTACCCAAAGCTTTAGGACAAAAGACTGAAGAGGAAGATTGGGAGGCGCTGGCGAAACAGAGAGAAGCAGACGTATGGGCCGTCACAGATGCCTTGTTTACTTGAGGGTGACTGTTGAACAAACTTGGGGCACTGTCCACACCGCCAGATTATGCCCAATGATCTGCAAAGAGCTACCGGCCAAAGAGTGAGGTAGCCGCCGGACATCTAGTAACTATTCTTTACACCATATTCGCATTCGTTTGGCCCGAAGGTTGATTACATCTGGAGTCCCATAGCAAGGCGGATATTATCACGATAACAATCCCTTGACGGTGGATTATAGAAACAAGAACTACGCAGCCTATAGCATCCAGAAACATGTAATATGGAGCGAACTTCACTTGCATACATGCAACGAGCTTGATCCTGGTTTGTCAAAAGGCAGTCATGAAATTCGTTTGAGTCGTTGATTCAATATGTACTCTCAAGCTGCGCTATGTTTCCTAGCAGCACTACAATGCACAAAGGATTCGAAAGGTTCATTTTCCAAGCAATAAAAAACCGGCATTCGTTGTTTCGCAACGCACATCGATATTCGACCCCCTTTACAAAATGGTGCAGGGGATACAGCAGCATTCGTAGTCGCCACACTCAATACACTTGGTCTTGGTACCGGTAGCTTCGGAAGGCTTGATGATGGATTCGGCGATCGAAGTCGCAGCGCTGCCAGGACCGTTGCGGTCGTAGAGACACTTGGAGGAGCCGCAAGCCATTTTGAAAGTTGTTTGAAGCTGATAGGGGAGAGCTTAGGATGATTTGCAGCTTAGACGGATTAGTGACAGTATATTTTGGGCATGCATAGGTTGAGCTACTTGCCGATGTGATAATGAAGTGATTGAGATTGGTAATTTATAAGAATGAAAGTTCAAGTTTTAAATTGCAGTTGGAGTTGGAATTGAATTCAAGCTTGGACTGTAGCTTGGACAAGGTGCCGGCCTAATTTTGGGTTATGGCTGTAACACCATTGCGTCACCAATTCATCTAAAGTGTGGGGGTGGATGTTCAAGTCAACGTGTAGACCCTGGATTTGATCCTTTTCTCTTGGCAATCTCTTTGGACTCAGCCTCTCTTGAGCCACTGACAATGATGAAGCTTTCCAAACAGGTCGGTTCTAGGTGATTAGCACGACGAAGCTTCCTGCTTCTTCTTTAGATTTTGACTCTGAGGGCGTCAAAATGATAGGGTGATGCCCCTTGCAATGATATCAGGATTATTGAGAAAAAAATGCACTCAAATACATGTAATTAAAGAAAATGGTTGATAAGTCGTATGGAACTCTCTGGTAGCGATAGACTGAGCATTAATATCTATCTTGAGGTAAAACCTTTGCTTGCTGTATCTAAGGTAGGGCTTGTCTTTACCAGATGAGAAAAGAACGTCGCTCCCTTTTCAACCTCCACGAACAGGCATCGCATCATAGGTGGAAAGGATGTAGATAGAAGCTTCTCGGATAGGTACTAAAGGCAATGAGCCTTAGAAATGAAGCCTTCAAAGTTCAGGTGCGAGCAATGCGAATAGTGCTGTCTCTACATGGTCGCCGACATTGATGTCATAGACACCATGGTGACGATCCTCTGACAGCATACACAAGCAGCCTTATCATAAGTTGATAAAGAATGACCAAATTATCAACCTTCACACAACCCATTAGCTTACCTACTACCTTATGGGATAGAATTCTCGTAATCATCCGTAAAAATGGTGCCTCCAAGTGTTAGTTGCCCGTCTCAGACAGAACAAGAGCAGGTAAGTATCCAACCACAAACCTATAACTCATGTTGACAGATATGTTGACAGCGCAACATTGACCTCTGCAAAGAATACATGCGCATAGCTTACTCTCCAACCGAAAACAAAGGCGCATCATCGGTGCAGCACCTCTGCCACACGGACAGTTGGTTCTGGGCACCCGCCACATTTCCTGGCTGTGAGACACCCATGGACTATGCAGACTCTCACTCCACTGTCATGGCCAACGTTGCAGACCTTGAAATCATGCGCTTTGATCAATCTTGGGCCAAGGACGGACATGTTCTGTTAAGGTACACGGCGCAGGGAAGCCATTGTGGAGCGCCGTATAAGGGTATCAACAAGACAGGTCGACATGCGCAGTGGAGCGCTGCGGCGATATTTGAAGTCGAGGATGGGTATATCAAAAGTTTCACCAAGGACTGGGACCAAAAGGCTATGCAGGTGAACACGACCCTTCTACGTTTGAGGGAGGATGCTAATACGTGGGTAGATTCAGCTCGGATGGGCACCAATTCAGGAGAGCGATGATCCAAGGTGGAATTCCAAAGCATTGGCTAACCCCGAGGAAGCTCGAAAGTGTAGCGAGTGATGAAAGAGTGTTCCACATACACATAGGGTTGATTCGGTCGTTACCTCTGAAGATATGCCGAAATGACAGGATATTAATGTTTCGCTTCAATCATTATCTATATAATTATCATTACAGTATTCACAAAGCACATACGACCAAAGGTAGTGGAAAATACGGGATCCCGTCTGCTCTCCCATAGTCAAGCCACTAACCGGCGGATTAGTAGTTGGGTCGGTGACGACCAGCGAATCCCCGCTGTTGTATGTAGTTTTGCCATGGAGTCTGTCTTTTTTGCTCCGGTTAGTGAATTGAACCGCAAGAGCTTAGTAGAAGACATTGAGGATGAAAGGTGTGGCTAATTCTAAGATCAGTCCCGAGTGCGAAACCTGGCTTGGGGTGTAAAGGCAGTATTAAATCTCCACATGATCATCTAGGATAACAGCACGGAGGCCATTATCCAAGATTAATCACAGCTTAAGCCTTCTAAAACAGTCAAAAGGGATCAATAGATTAAGTGTAATGTGTGACAAATAAAATTGGAAGTCATGACTACAGCACAAGTACGATAAGGTGTGTAAAAGAATACTAATCCATGACTTTCGCTTCTCTAGAGTATCATAAAATCCAATAATCCGTCCCTAATCATACTCTGCGAAAGCTGTGCCGCCCAACCCATCCATACAAAGGAAAAGAAGCCAGTGTGAAAGTCTTCGTCGCCCAACTCCTGCACGCCCTTTACTGGCATTTCATATATTCTTGTTTCTTAATCCCTTTCTTCCATAACGTCATCATTATATAGCAGCTGCTCCTGTCTTATTTAGAGCATCCTCCTTCTCTAGCAAAATACCAAGATGCTGCAGGTCGTCTCGTGCTTTAGGATCTTGTTCCAGGATCCTTCGTACGACCTCCCATTCCTTACGGGCCATCTGGTACGCTTGAGGCAAGATGAACTGCACGGTTGGGGATGTTATCCAGGGTCCAAGGAGCTCCTGTGCCGTGGCAAGGCCTACTTGCTGAGCCTGGTACTTTTGTGCTTCTGTCACCTGCGCAGGGATTGGTGTTGGAGCTTGTGGTGGCACCGGTGGCCGAGTGTAGGGTGGCTGAGGAATAGGCACAGGAGTTGTAGATTGCCATTGGCCTGGGGATGATTGTTGAGGAAACCCTCCTTGAAATGCTCCCTGAGGGGCCTGAGGAGTTGCTGGCGAGAATGTCGGACCGGCAGACGCTGTCGAGTTGCTTCTCTGAGCATGTGCTGCAGGGACGGGCGATCCCAAGGATTTGGCATCTTGTTGATTGGCAGCCCCATCCTTCAGTTGCTTGACCTGATCAGGTTCATTGTGATAAACAAAGACTGCCAACAGCATTGGTTCTGTGCGAATCTTGGGAATCTTGTTGTCAACCAGGTTGAGCATAAACTCAGGATAGTTGTCCTCCCCAGCGGGAACTGGTACCAAATATGTGTCTCGAACGTTCCCAATGGTCTTGTCGCCAACTACGCCATACCGCTTCTTACTGATGAAGTAGTTCAGAAGGTTATGAAACTCGTCATGGGACGCGGGAGATACGGGCGAGATTGCGACGACAATGACATCGGTGCTGTTGCTGTAGCGAAGGCCGCATAGGTATTCGATGGCACTTTGTTCAGGGATTCGTCCGGCCACCGTCATCTTCTTAGGAATCAGTTTGGACCATGGCCCAACTGAAGCAAAGTTGGCACCTCCGATGTACTTGGCCGTTGCAGGGAAGTCGGCAATTGAACTCATTGCAAGAGAACCATGCCAGATAACATCAGGGTCCTGGGTCTCCTCTGTGGGCGAGTAAGGGGGCGATTCGTTTTCGTCTTGAAGCATACGATCTACGTCAGGATCCACGCCAGGGCCGTTTGCACCTGTTGCCAGAGCCGAAGGACGCCGATTTTGAGATGTGGTAGGAGATTTGACGCTTGAGAAGACTTCGTTGATATCAAAATCGGGATGGTTTGGTGATCGTTGCTTATCATCCTGCTGTTGTGGGTGTGAAGCCAGGTCTGCCTTGTCGCCACCTGTAGGTTCCTTCTTAACGGCCTGAGGTTCTGGTCGACGAGGGGGTCCTGGTGGGAGCGGCACGGCAGAGTCGTTGACAAATGTTTCGTCGTCAACAACCTCTTCTCCCTTATGTGTTCGTCGAACACGAGGCCCTGTCTCAGAAGTGTAGAGGATAGATTGCTTCTCAGCCTTAGCTTTCATCTCGGCAGTCTGCTTCTTCATTTCCGACGAGGCAAGCTGCTCTGATGTCATGGTAGCTAAGGCTGTGGGAGCCAGGGTCTTATGAACAAGTCCATGACATAACTCCGGATTGTTCTTCAGGTTGAAACTTAGTGACTTGATTTGCTGGTTGTATTCTTTCTGTCCCTTAGTCACAGGATACGAATCATAGACGCTGCGTTCGATCTGAAGCGCGAAAGTCTCAGTCATAGACTCGACTGTTTCGCCCTCCTCAAGGTTCAATTCACCCTGCTTCTGCATCGATGTTAAAACGTGGCCGATGGACTTGCTCAGCGCTTTAGCTGGTCCTGTCCGAGAGCCTGGCAACTCCGGAATCGACTTGGCGATGTCATCCGGGGGTGTATAGGAGACAGGGACAGGACTTGACCCATTCTCTGATATGCGACGAACTTTGGCTGACTGCGAATCATATTAGTAGTGGTCTAAGGAGAAGGGAATAAGTGAAATCATACCTTGCCTTCACCGTCGTGAGACTCTTCACGGGCTTTCCTCTTCCCATTCTTTGTTTCTTTCTTATCTTTGGCTGTATCTGGAGTAGGCGCAGGAGAGGCCTTAGCTTTAGATTTGTCTTCTTCCTTGGTCTCGCTGTATCGCTTGCCTTTGCCTTTACGTCCGCCACGCTTCTTCTTCTTGGACTCCTCTTCATGTGCTTTGCGCCTAGCTTCCCAAGGTTTTTCACCCTTAGCTATACCATCGAGGAGTTCCTTGTGATCGTCCGGTCTGCATTGTTCGCACCAGTAATGTTCCGGGATCTCATCGTCGAATGAGCTTACCCCTACGCAGACGTTGTGTTGCCATGCGCCGCAGGTTTCGCAAGCGATCCAGGCTTCACCTGAATCTTCATCCTGCTCAGTGGCGCCACATACACAACGGATCAGTTCATCTTCCTCCTCTTCCTCCTGTTCTTGCTGTAGCTCCTGTTCCTGCTCTTGTTCCTGCTCTTTGGCTTTCTTGGTCTTCTTGGTCTGTCGTTTTTTGGGCACACTCGCAGGCTCAAGCTCGTCGAATGACTTCGTATGCTGGCCTTTAGTAGCGCGTACCGATCGTCGAGGTTCCGCTTCGCCTGAGATGTTGCTGTTAGTTGATGCTGCGGAATTCTTGGTGTCGCGGCGTTCGTCGCGCTTTGGGGGTGCTTGGTCTTCAGCGAGCTGGGATTGCTTCGAGGACTTTGCGAGTCTTTGTCGCTTACCAGACATGATTAGGAGATGTGTGAATGGCTGTGATGTGGTTTTTTTGGTGAAGCGACGCGTGCCAATGTCGAGCAGCGTTTGGTGGCGTTGCAGGTGTTGGAGGGGTTTCTACTGTTGCAACAAAGCGCAGGATGATGTGCGCCCTTAGACAGGCATTGAGGTAATTACGTGGGAAATAATTGAGAGTCACGACTATGTCAAGAACAGATTCAGGTTCTTCCCAGCTGATCCACGCGCAGATGCTTGTTTTCAAATCTCTAACCGTGTTGGCGCAAAGAGATGCTCCGACTAGCGCTGGCACTTAGTTGGAATATGACCTGTGCCAAGAGGATGAAAAAGAATGTTTTGTGGTAACCTGACAGCGCCGAACGCGATGAAGGTATCAATTCCTTCAAGGGGCCTCACACTATGCGTGAAAGGAGCGCGACGGTTTTGCGGCAGTAGAGATCCAGAATCAGTAGAATGCGGCTGGTCGCGTGCCGTGGTTGTAATGACGCGCGCACTTGAAAATTAATACTCGGCAGAGCTGCTAAAGGGCGCCGCAATATAATGAAAAGCAGCTGTATTCTCTCGGACTGGTTGTTGAAGATGTCGTTGGGCGAGTCACTTGAAATGATGATGTAGAAGAGAAGTGTTACAATGCTAAAGTTGGAGGGGGGAAGAGAGCTAGCTATTGCGGAGGCAGAAAACTTCGGCACTAGTAGCTTCCACCCGTTCGGTGTTGCCCTACAGGGACGGCTGAATTGTGGTGGCAGGTGGCAGGATCTAACCAGGGTCAACCTGCGCTTGTGACAATGCGATTGCTTTGTGTGACAAGCGAATGAAAGGAAAGCAGTTTGATGCCTGATTGTGGCGATTGTTTGCCTGATTAACAAACCATTACTTTCTATTGTTGGTAGGATTTTGGGTTGGATTCATGGAAAGTGCTCCGCTAAGATTAGTCATGAAGCCTGTCAGCCTTGCAGTTCAAGATTCAAGAGGATTGGCTAATCTTTACCCCCCATTATGAAACCTGAGGCACCAGCTATTCAGCCTTAGTCTCAGCACCTAAGCAGCAGAAAGCTAACGCGGCGCGGCGGCCTAGAGCTCTGTTACAGGTAACGACGTAAACGAATCCACAACCTAAACTCCATCAACCAGATCGTCACCATCACAACGGCTCTCTTTTACCTTTGACCTGGTTTCTAAATTCTTTAAGAGCGTTCTTTGCCTCCTTAATCTCTCTTATCGTCGTCACAAAGTATCCATCATGTCTCGTCGTTACGATTCCCGAGTACGTTGGCCCTTGAAGCTCCAGTACCTCGAAGCTCTCCCACCAAGCTAACCGACTCCTATAGACAACCATCTTCTCACCGGAGGGCCGTCTGTACCAGGTCGAATATGCTCTAGAGGCTATTTCACATGCAGGTACCGCCATTGGTATCCTAGCGAAGGATGGTATCGTCCTGGCCGCCGAGCGAAAGGTCACCTCGAAGCTGCTGGAGCAGGACACTTCCGCCGAGAAGCTCTACATCTTGAATGAGTGCGCAAACCCTCAATGTGCATCCCGCTAGATTCGAAATTATTTGTTAACATTACTTCCGTTTAGCAACATGATCTGCGCCGTCGCTGGAATGACCGCCGATGCCAACATCCTTATCAACTACGCCCGACAAGCCGCTCAGCGATACCTCCTTACCTATAACGAAGACATCCCTTGCGAGCAGCTCGTGCGTCGACTTTGCGATCTTAAGCAGGGATACACCCAACACGGTGGTCTACGACCCTTTGGTGTGTCCTTCATCTATGCTGGTTGGGATCCCCGAAGACAATTCCAACTCTACCTCAGCAACCCCTCTGGCAACTACGGCGGTTGGAAGGCTACAAGTGCGGGTGCCAATAACGCAAGCGCACAGAGTCTGCTCAAGCAGGACTATAAGGAGGACTGTACTCTGAAGGAGGCTTGTGGCATGGCTGTCAAGGTTCTTAGCAAGACTATGGACTCTACCAAGCTGAGCAGCGAGAAGAGTATGTTTCGTCGCTGTATATGTGCCAGGATCCCCACTAATATCACTTCTAGTTGAATTTGCAACAGTAGGACAGACCGAGGACGGCAAGATCTACCACCGTCTGTGGAGTGCTGACGAGATCACGGCGTTGTTGAAGGAACATGACCTGGCAAAGAACGAGGAGACAGAGGAAAAGTAAGCAACAAGGCTATAGATTCTTGATAGATGGGGGGAAAGGGATGCGGGGCCACTCTTATCTGCCCCTGTACAATAATATCATGAAATGACCACAAAACGACTTATCCAATGCTTGGCTTAACCAAGTCTAAAAGTGTTGTCGAACACATGATGCTTCGATGGAAAGAGCAATGCAATGTAGGCTAAGCCAGAGCATGTCGAACAAGCACGCAAACTATTCCTATTCCCCGATATCAGCGTCGCGAACCTCTCAAGTTTTCCATCTCGTATCCTACATCTGTCCCTCTTGCTGCCTCCTCATCGTCGGTGATTCGTTGCCATCCCGGCTGAGTATCAACTCCTGGTCGTGGATAAGGCTCGTCGCATTTTGTGCTTGAAAGGCGAGGAAAATGCCGTCTGTAGCTCCAATACGCAATGCTCATTCCTAGGGCTGAGCCTACGCAAACATCGTAGACGTCGTGGCGATAATCCTCGCATCGAGATATGGCGATTAAACCTGCACCAACGAGTGGCAAAAGACAGACCAACGCGCGGCTGAGATCACGGCCACCAGCTGAATATCGGAAGACGTGTAGTTGACCAGCAAGGAAGAGGCTGAGAAATCCTAGGCCAGCGAAGGAGAAGGATGAGTGGCCAGATGGAAATGATCGCCAGCCCTCTTGGAGGATGTGGCCATCTTCTGCGGTGCAGACATCGATGGTCACGAGAGTATTGGCCTTTGTGCCGATTGCGGGTTTGCAACGGTCTAGTAGATCTGGGCGAGGTCTGCCAACGGCGTTCTTGATGATGTCAGTGATGAAGGATGTGAGTACAATAGAGATGAGGAACGAGAGATAGGTGACTTCATGCTTGGCAGCCGGTGACCTTGCGATTATGTTGTAGGTGATTAGAACTCCCAGTGGTATGAAGAGGGCGTATACGAAGTTCATAACTGATAGCCATTGTTAGCTCCAGTCCCGAGACTGAGGTTGAGGTTGAAGTTTGAGACATACAGACAGGGACACGTTCATGGACTGCAAAGGGATACGAGATCTGCAGGTCGTTTATAAAGAACATGCGATGAAATGGGTTGATGAATAGGACCGTCTGTGAATCTGTCAACCTGTGTTCTGAACTTTCTATGAAGGTATATGACAGACCAAGATCCAACCTGTTAAGAGAAACAGGAAGCCGACATAATCAGGCGCATGAGTTGTCTGTTGAAGATAATGAGTATATTTCCATGCATCGGTCTAAAGAGTTCCGGTACCTTCCAATATCTCCTCAAAAATGAGATTGGTCCGCCAGAAGAGCCATAGGTATGAGCCGGAGCCATGATTGATGACGATGGTTTGAAACTGATTTGAACGGCGGAGGTGTCGGAGCATGGGTAGACTATAGTGTCGCAACGGATGGTAAATACAGTATTTCTGCGTTGGTAAATAAGACAGGGTCTGTCTTTGTTATCGAGTCATGTTACAGAGAAGCCGGCTCATAAAGTAAAGTAGGTACTGTGGACAAGAGGTGACAGGTTGTTGCTGAGGTTGGACAATTGCCCAAAGCGGGAATGAGGGCCCCTAATCTTCCGTGTGTTTTCTGGGGCCATTAGATATCAATGAAAACAGTAAGGAGGCATAATCAGCAACTGTATATTTTTATTATCTTTTCCCTTGATTGAGGGGACTTTGCCAGGGTCAAATAGTCGTTAGGAAATATTTAACTTTCCGATCTTTCATTTCCAGCGTAACCGCCATTGCTCTCTATACTCCTTGTAGGTAACCAGCTCTAAGTTGAGAAAGATGAGACAATTGGCACTTAGTAGACATAACGTGTTCAATCCATGCTTTTCCTCGAAACTAAAGAGATACAGAATTATCAAAAGCCGTTTCTTCGAGTAAAATTCTTATTCTGACTTTCAAAGGAGGACGAGGAAACGATAGCTTGGCTACAGGGTAAGCTAAATCAAAACATCATCCACTGTCTCCTAGGCCCAAGCTCTTGCGGATTTCTTGTCAAGGTTAACGGACTAGGGCTTTGTTGCTTTCTCAACCATAACAGCTCTCCAACAAGACAATTTCTATCGATGAAAACCCGATAATCTCAGCCCCGAGAATCGGATTTTGTGCGAGCATATTATTTCATACAGCGCCATCTTAGGGACAGCTCCCGAATGCACGAACTGATGTCATAGTTTGCGACGCGACGAAACGAGATGCTCAAATCGACACATACACCATTGGCAGCCGCTCTGGCACCGCTTCCACCAGGATGGACCGAGCATACGGCGCCGACTGGCCATAAATACTATTACAACGCCGAGACAAAAGAATCAACATATAAGCGCCCAGGCGTTCAGCCGCCTCCTCAGCCTGTGGAAGCACCAGCTCCCGCCTACCCTGCCTATGGCTCAATACCATACCTGGCCGATCCAAACGTCGCTAATGCTTATATGGCACAATTTAGCCAAGACAATAACGTACAAAGATATAATAACAGTTCAAGAGGTGGACATGCGGGAGGACGTGGAGGCTTTGAAGGCCGACCACGACCACAGCCCGTTGACAAACCGAGGAGGAAGGAGCCGATCCCAGGTTGCGAACCATGGATACTCGTATACACGAAGTACTCGAGACGCTTCGTATATAACCCTATCAAGAATGCCAGCTACTGGCGCATACCGGAAAAGTTAATGCCAGCGATTCTGGAGCTTGACAAGGCGCGGCTAAGGCAGAAAGCTACGGGAGGAAATCAGGAGAAGGAAGACAAGCAAAATGATAAGCAAGAGAAGCAAACAGTACCGCAAAAAGTTGACGCCCCAGCGACGGGCTTGGATGACGATAGCGAATATGAAGAGGTCGAGGTAACGGACGACGAAGGCGAAGGTCAAGGTGATGAAGAACACCCCTCAAAACGGCAACGGACCGCAGATCCCGAGGCAGATGGAGATGCACCTATGGAGTTCACAGAAGCCGATTTTGCAGCTCAATTACAGGCCATGGGAGACGATTACGGCCTCGAACCAGGCGATTACGACGATGGAAACGCTGAAGAATGGCCTGAAGGTGCTGAGGGAGTACCTCTATCCGAAGACGACGCCAAATACCTGTTCAAGGATCTCTTGAACGACTTCAACATAAACCCCTACAGTCCATGGGAGAAACTCCTCGAGGAAGGCAAGATCATCGATGATCTACGGTACACAGCACTTAGCACAACAAAAGCACGTCGGGATTGCTGGGACGAGTGGACACGTGAGAAGATTGCGGAGTTGAAGGAGCAACGAGCAAGGCAAGAAAAGCGGGATCCTCGTATTGCTTACATGGCATTCCTGCAAGAAAAGGCGACACCGAAGCTATACTGGCCTGAGTTCAAGAGAAAATACAAGAAAGAGGATGTCATGAAAGATCACAAGATCACTGACAAGGATCGCGAGAAGGCGTACCGAGAACACATTGGCCGGCTCAAAATGCCCCAGTCCAAACTCAAGTCCGATCTTACTGCCTTGCTCAAAGCCCAGCCAGTGCACTTACTAAACAATAAATCGCTATCTACCGGCTTACCCGACCCGGTACTCACCGACATTCGCTTCATATCCCTCGAGCCCAAGATTCGCGATCCTCTGATCGAGGCTTACGTGAGCAATCTGCCCCCCCCACCTGAGGACCTAGATGCAGCAAAGGACGACGAAGAGCAGCGAAAGCAGCGTGAGTCCCGTGAGAAGCGCGAGAAGGCACTGGAGGAGAGAAATCGAGTTGTGGAGGAACAGAGAAAGAAACGGGACCGAGAGGTGGCGGCTAGTAAAGCCCGGTTGAGAGATGAAGAGAGGGAGTTGGAAATGGCCATGAACGTAGGCAAACAAGGGTTGCAAAGCCAACTGGCCAGCATGAAGGTTGCAGAGAAAGAATCATAATGTAAACCGAAAAAAAAAAAAAAAAAAAACATATTCTGTCTGGGTATGCAGCTACATAGCCAATCTAATTCTACCGATCAATCGTGGCCAGTTTGTGCCAATATGGACAATCACAGTCCATACATGAAAGTCAACTTCTTGTCTGCGTAGCGACGGTCATTGAGCCTCTCGCTTTCGACCTCTTCTGGTGACATTGTGCTCAATATCGCCTGCTTGCGTTTGTTGACTGCTGCAAGCATGAATCGATACGACAAATACCCGACCAAGGCGATGGCAAGGAAGCCCAAGGTGACGTAAAATGGAACTCTGTAATGAGGCTTGTATCGCTGTCGGTACAACTGCGCCCCGATCACGCCTCCGAGGTTACCGAACCCATTGACTCCAAGCACAAGAGCCCGCTTGCCAGGTTCAGGCGTATTACCGCTGAGCCACGCCATAGTGAGAGGAGCCGAAATATATACACCAGATAGGAGTACGCAAAGTGAAACGTATTGACCAGTGCTCGAGGAAATTGTTACGGTAAGGATGAGGCCAATGATACCAATAACCAAACCACCCAGGATGTGATAGCCTCGTTCCTTGTAGTGATCGGAGCTTAGAGCAAAGGCATAGAGGCCGAGGGCACCACAGACGAAAGGAGGAACCGTCATCTAGATTGTTTAGTTAGCTAAACCCGGCCGCGGTTCAATCTAAGCAGATCATACCAGATTGGCAAGAATAGACTCGTATCCCAACCCCTGAACAACAAGGGGAAGGAAAACAGAGAAGGCACCGCTGGGAACACTCGCGCAGATATTGAGTACCAAGACGGTCCACAACTTCCAGTCTTTCATTGTTTCCACGAAGTCCCTCTTGCTCAAGCGGTTCTCCTCAATACCATCTTCGCTGTACTCATGCTGGACGAACTCGGCGTTGTCTTGCTTCATACGTTCGACAGCAAACTCTCGTTCATCAGAACGAAGGAACCAAGCAGATCCCGGGCCTTTAGGCAGCCATAGCCAAGCAATGATAGCAAAGAAGCATGTCAGTGCCCCTTCGATGAGAAAGAGATATTGCCAGTTCTTGAGGTGACCGCCACGGAGATGGAAGATGCCGTATGCTTGAAGGAGTAAGTCATAAGCATGAATCAGGGTTACATCCAGAACTTACAAATTGAGCCAGAGAAGGCTCCGGCAATGGCATACTGTCCGTAGAATAGAGCGAGTCTGACACAAAAATCATAGCGTGGGTAGAAGAATGACAGATATGCAACGGCCGTGGGGTAGAAGCCTGCTTCAAAAGCACCAATGAGCAAACGTGTGGCAATAAGTGCCCCTAGAAGGAGGTCAGAAGAGGTTTGAGAGGGGGAAGCAGAGAGATGGGCCACAAACCACGTCCTTTGATGAAAGCTTGACCGATTGTCGCTGCGCCCCAACCGAACTTTAGAATGTGTCAGTAATTTCTTAAATACTTGGTCGTGGGATATTGTTGGATTACCATTAAAAAGGGGATCCAATGTTTAGCACCAATATAACGACCAGCTGCGGCAGAAACGGGCTGCAAAACAACAAACGTAACAAAGAATAGGGAGACCGCTTCATTCAAGTCATCAGGCTCGGCCCCTATGTCTCTAGTAAATCCTGATTGAAAGCCGTTAGATATCGATCAAGTACAGGAAAAGGGGAACCAGGCAATCCTGTCTACCTTGTGTTTCAGCATTGCCAACATTGCCACGATCAAGGCCATTGAATAGATATAGAAGTGAGAGCAGGGGAAGCAACGCAAAATCGAGCTTCTGGTTGAGTGCTCGACTTCTCTCTTTAGACTGCTCGACTGAGTAGACAGCGGGTTGACTTGATGGAGTCTTGTTCGACTTGGTCGGCTGAAGGGCCTCTTGATCAGACATGGCCGCTTCTGATTCAATTTTAGATGTAAATAGTTTCCTTGTTCCCCTGAAAAAAAAAGGAGTTGAAAGGCAGATTACTTGTGTAACACTGCACAGATACTACGAGCAGTGTATTAGCGTCGTCGCTGGGTTCATATAGGCACAGGTTTGGCAGGCAACTCTCGCTTGTACAGTACTTCAAATATACTCACCTGGAGGCTCTTGCTCCGCCTATATTCCTAAGGCTCAGGGATTAATTGGGGGTCGATCCAATGATCCGACTTCCTGCAGTTGTCCCAAGATTCTGGTAAGCGTGATCCATGTGAAGGCCCGCTCCGGACATCATTCTGTTCGTCACGGTTGTATATAAAACAAAATTTGCTGTTGGCCTATCATGAAGTAAGAATCTGACAGCAGACCAGACGCTCGGGATTGAGGCTGACAGGATGTGCCTCGAATAGGCAGATGCTCAGCGCCACTACTGCAACTTCGATCAAGGTTGCCTGAGCGCCGGGACACACACTGACCGCATCTTCAGCCTAAGGAAAGCACGTTAATGGTGATGGATGGCTGTGTTGGGGTCGAAAAGTAGCGGGAATTGAACTAAGTAGGCCCATCTTGACTCATTACCATAGAGCGGGTACTCATAGAACGAATCGACAAGTGCCTCCACACTTGCGCGCAAATCAAGGAAGGAATCCCAAGTTTACTGCGATGAGCAAATCACGTTGCTGATGATCTAGTTCGTTAAGTCGCGTGGCTGTGTCGTTAGGGCTGTAAGGCTGACATATACCCCAGAATCCAGGGATCCTTCGCGCTGCTTACTGAGAACGTGTTGTTCCGCACCTGGCGTTCTGTCGATACGCCGCAATTCCGCAAGGGCTTATGGATGGCTTGAATGTACGTTCTAGAATGACACCTCCAGGCAAAAAGGGTTACAATATTCTGATGTCGAACATTGGTCCCCCCCGTGAGCTGAAATACAGTTTTCAATGCCTAAAATAGGCACTGCCAGTCAGTGGCGAGACCAATATTCAACATTCAACATCCTTACATCTTTATTGATGGTAATTGAATGGAAACCCCAATAGCAGATGCAAATCTGGCAAGAGAGATCGCATGAAAAGCCTTACAACCGTGCAGGCGATGTCAGACAACCCACACAGCCATACTGATTCGATCACATTTGGAAATGTGAATCCGAGCTTCCGTCATATGTTCCAAGGCACCAAGAGGCAGGAAAAGGCCATATGTTACTGCTATTGGCTGCAACATGAAAGAGGTAATGTAACTCTCAAGATTGTCGGGGTTAAGGACCATGCCTGCATACTCGAGATCGTCTCACTCGGATTTTCACATCAGAGATTGGTAAAATATTGGTCAGCCTTCTTCCCAACTTCCTGGGCATAGTTCAATATTCCCTCACAACCGGTGACTCCGTCCTCAATGATGTAGTGATCGATCAAATCGGATGGCACCCACTCGAAGTACACGTTTTTGACAGTGACTTGAGAGTGGGGAACACCCTTCAGAGCTGAGCTGAGGTCTCCCCAAGCTTGCATAAGCTCGCATGGATCGTTCTCCTCCTGATCTGGCGGCGCAAAAGGGAGCACCTTCTCCTTCTCTGACAAAGCGACAATCTTGGCTTTTGGAGACACGTACTTGGCCGTCAGAACAGTAGGCAGAGAACCAACTTTGTTGCTAACCGCGGCTGTTTTGTCGATCAGATCCGCTCCGATGAGTACGACATCAATATCTTTCGCTGCAACGCCGACACTTGCATCAGTGTGGATTATCAAGCGGGTCTTGGCCTTGGAATTGTTGGCACATGAAGCAATCGACTGTGCCATCTTGACACCTTCGAAGAGTGGTCGGGATTCGAGCACACGGACTTCCACAGGCCGCAAAGTATTTCCTATAACGTACGTGATGGCCGAGGTGATAGTAGAGCTAGATGATAGGGTAAGAATTTTGAGTGGTCCGCCTCCCGATAGATGCTGCTCTATGAAAGTCTGGAACGTCGCGCCAGTTCTGGAAGTGGTATTCTGTCGGTCGCGGGCGTAATTTCTCAAGACTTGGAGGATATTATCGACCGAGATCTTATCTAGTGGACCATTGGGCGGGATTGCATTTTGAACTATGTCCAAAGCCGATAGAACAACGTTCAAGATAGATGCGCCCATACTTTCTCGCCCGTTCTTCCACAGATGCCATCCAACAAACCTCACATTCTTCCACCACTGAACTCGATCAGTGAAATCGAGCTTTGCAATAACATCGATGTAGGTATGGAGGGCCTTGGTAGCGAGCTGGCGCGCTCCGCTTTCGTGATCTTCCTGCAGAGCCACCAAACCCTGGTTGAGCGTGTTGCCAGCCTTCTCGCCCAAGCCAATGTTGAACCACACCCTTCGAAGACTCTCAAGGATGCGCGGAACACTCTCGAAGCCTTCTGAGTCGTTGATTGCATCTGGATCGAACCATTCGTACCCCTCATGCTCCCAATCTATCTTGATACCAGCCTCACCACAGCCACCGTCGCTCTCTGATTTGAGAACGAATGCGAAAGGGTAGACAGTCCACTCTCTCCCAATAGATTCATCAGCGAATGAAAATGGTTTCCCTTTTCGAAACAGGCGTAAAGAGTCATCTGTAAGAGTAGTCTCTTCAGCAAGTTCCCTCCAGGCTGTGGCAAGAGGATCCGCGTCAGTCTCCTCAACGCTTCCAGAAATGCCTGCATACTTGTGCCTATAGTATGTAAGCACGATTCCCTGATGAGGAAAGATATTTTGCTTACTGGTAAGTGTTTACGTGACTGCTCCGGCGGAAGAGGGCGACCTGCGGTTTCTTGGCCGCGTCGTCAGCGGGGAATCTGAAGATGAAGCTCGTCGCAACGTCGCTGTGTTTGAGAGGTGCCATTTGTGACGAAAGCTTGCAGATACTGGGCAGTCAAAGATGGGGACGTGGGGTAAAGTGCATGCTGTGTCGCTTGGGAAAGGAAAGGATGAGACTTTTGGATGCCGAGGAGGATTTTCGCGGGTGAGACAATACCTCGCGTATGGAACCTAAGGAAGGAAGGTTGCAAGAGTACCACCTGCTTCATCACATGACTATCACACGTCACTTCCCTTTTAATCACATCAAAACAAAAAGCCATAATCATCATTTACCAGGAATATCCTGGTCTCTCTTATTTCCATGTTTGAAACCGATCATATTCGTGGGGGAAGAGCCCAATCTGAACTACACTTGGGCCAATCTGACGCCCTTTACTATTAGAGGATCTTTAATTGTCCTTGAAAACCTAGAGCGTCATAACTATCCTACATTCAATCACCTGTTCAACAGTCTCTGAGATATCCATTAAAATTTAGGAAAACCCGATAGAACCAACTTTTGTTCTGTAATAGAACTAGACCAAAGTCGCCAACTTTTGCTACTGATAGGGTGCCCAACTCCAACTCAAATGAGATACCCATTATAGGATTGCCAATCAACATCAATCCACGAAACCAACTCATTATATAAAATATGACCTTGATCAACAAGGATAGGCTGTTGAAGCGCCTCTGATGTCAGCTTATCTGACCACTGTTGTCCCATGTCAACTGTCGTTCGATTTGCGATCGGATCGTAGGTGGTTGTACTCTGTGTCATGTTGACGGAACGTGTTGCAGTGCTCAAGTCGGCAGGGATCGGAAGACGTTGTACAAGAACGCGGAGATCTCGAAGGACCGTGGCACAGTCCCGACCATAGTTGCTACCAACGCGGCTCTCATCCTCGAACCTCCCAATCACAAAATCGAGGTCGAGGGACCGAGCCTTTTCGCTTCGAGAAGAGGGACATAGGTCCTCTACCAGCTGCTGTAACATCAAGACTATAGCGGCATTGAAGATGAAGTGAAGGCCTGCCTGGAGCAGTTTTCGAGGGTGGTTAACCAGTAATACCTGTTGTGCAAGCCGGATGTTGTGCTCTGCTGAGGCAATACATCGCTTGAGTAGAGGCAGTCGAGGATGCGAACTCAAGGAACATGGCCGTGAAACTAGCTTTTCTGCGAACGATTTCTTAACCAAGGCGAAAAATACTGGGCGGATAGTCAAAATTATTAACTACAGGAGACGTTAGCCCCGTTACAGGGGACACTGAGGAAGAGACCAAATACCTGGTTATAATGCATATGCAACAAGCAAGTAGCTGGGTCATCGCTCAACCCATTGCTTGCAAGTTGCACTGTAGGCGGAAGCTTCAAACACCAATCATCAAGCATACCTATCTCCCCCTCAAGACTTCTCACAGGTCTTGCACTATCTTCTGACGGGGAGACACGATATGTATTACACACAATGTGGCATGATATCCGTGAAAGTTCGACATGAGCTTTGAGACCATCTGGAGGAGGCATAGACCTGCGGAGTAAGGTTAATCAGAGAGAAGTGGATATAGAGAGGAGTGTAACATACGGAGCATCACAAGGAAGCGGTAACCGAATTGCATCGTCCATAATGGTTGGGGGCCTCCCCATGAGGCAGCTTAGGTACCGATCCAGTACATAAAGCGTCCAAAATACGCGTTTGCCGCTCTCGTCAAGCCAGCCCCTATGCGCACCATGCATGATACTGATATGCATCGCGTTGCTCACACAGATATACGCAGCGTCACGTCGATTCATCTCTATCAGGTAGAATCCCATCAATGTCAACACTGCCACTTCGTTAGGTGTAAAGTGTGTAATGTCAAGTGGGTTCCCTAGAAGCATGCGGGCCCGGCTGAAATAGTTCTCGCTGAGATGGGGGTCTATAGAGATATCCTGGGGTGGCATGATCATAGCTTGGGACACTACAGCAAATGCTGTTTGATAAAAAGCTAGGTGACGACACTTGGCGAGTCGCAAGTTTGCCGAGTCTCGCTCCATGGAAGGGATCGTAGGCGCTGAAGAGAGATTTCCCCACCAGTAGATGCCTCCACTTGGCCAGTTGCAGTTACCATCTTGAATGAAGTAGCGAAGCTCGGAAAGCATCGAGTCCATCTCTGGGGGAGCAGGAAACCATGTCGGGTCAACATCTCGATCGTGCAAAGGCCGAGAGTCATAGGTCTGATAGCGACCAAGACTTGACAAGAACGCACTCCCATCAGAACCCGGACGAAGATTTTGATACGCAAGAGGCAGAACTGTAGTCATGAATTCCTTCAGATAGTCAAGGAAAGTCGCACCACTCGTCTCACCAAGAAAACGGGCATAGCCGTCAGGGTCATGTAATAGACGGCCCTCCGTTGACACTAAGTTCTCTTCGTCGTCTTGTCGATTATGAGGTGTCGTGACAGGATGTGATAGCTGGATAGAATGTGGTCGTGGTGGTCCATAGCTGGGTTCCTGTATTCGAGCGTCTGGGAGCTGAGCTTGAGGATGATGGGGCTGTTGCTGGAATTGCCTATGTATGCTGGGATACTGGAGTTGAGGAAGCTCAGACGGCATTCGCCCAATATGCACTGTTCCATCTATCGTTGGCGTCGTCTGTGCCGCTAGACTAATGGCCGATGACCCAATGTCCTGGTTAGAGGCGCTCCAACCAAGCAAATCTGAAAGTTCTTGGCGGCTTGCAGAATCCGGGACGGCGTTTGATACAGCTGCTGGCACAGTATCTCTAAGAACACGCTCATAGAGATCGACCTTGTGTTTCAATTCCTCAAGCTCTGAGCGGGTGATAGTCACCTTTTCAACAGGCAGAGGATATACGCAATCGCGCGAAGAGGATTGACATTGCCGACACGGGTGCTCACCAGAGCATCTGACTCTTCTCACATTGCAAGCATTGCACCTTTTCAGTGAACGTGTGTTAGATAGACCTGAGTTTCTATGGTGATATGATAGATAATTGACTGAGGGTGACCTCAGTCGAGACGTCTGCCGAAACGCAAGAATAATTGAGTACAACTAAGGAGGAATTGATCCGTCGACAGACGGTACATAAAAGACGACCGATATAAAGAAATCGATTACAAGAGATATCGATTGAACAGCCACAGTATAGTGTGGTACTGTAGACGGGTAGACACATGGAAACTAATCAACTTACGCTGTAGCGACACGCTTGCGATGCTCGGGAGCAACCTTGTGTCGGCGGGGATTAACAGGAAGCCGTCGCGGGGTTTGGCCGGCAGAAACAGAGCTCCGAGGTCGAAGCGGTTGTGGTCCGTTTGCAGTTGTAGTTGCAGTTGGGCCAGAGTCGTCGGGCTGCTTCATGGCTTAGTCGTTCGTGAGTTTCCGTTTTCCAAGAGGAGAACACTCGTCGTTTGTTCTCAAAGACGGAGAACCAGTCAGCCCCTGCCTGCTAAGAACCTCCAACCAAGAGTGTTACCAGTGCTAGTACGGCAAGGTAACGTTAGGGGCAGGCAATTCTGACTCCGCTCATGAAAAGAATGCATATCCCCCACTCCCGTCGAAAGGATCCTCAGAACCCTGCCTGTGAGGGCAAGCAAAGATGTCAAGCTGTGCTGTTGGTGCGGAAATTTGGGAGGGAAGCCGGAAATCAGTCAAACAATTATGGAGAATTCATATCGCCAAAAATATCACCTCGACTTGGATCGACTCGCTTGCGGCACGGTTCGATGAACCTTGTATTTCTACTGTTCCGCGCCGCCCATTCTGTCCACGGCAAAGGCCCGAGCAACAAGGTCTGCACAGACTTCATTCTGATTTAAGTTCTATTCACAGCTTCTCGCTACAGAGAGAAACACGCTCTGATGGTTTGCTGCTGCATGCATCATCAAAGTGCACGCTGACACATGGTTGATAACTCCAACGCTAAGCCGAGGTACGTAGTACCCCGTACCCTGCCTGCATGGAATAAGACGGAATAGCGTCGCTTGACAGGGGCATGCAACCTTGTCAGCTTCATCTTGAGACTCAACCGTTAATTGCTTACTCAAGCAAAATTCTTTACCTGCTGCACAAAACTCAATAAGGGAACTCGTTGAAGGTCAAGGACGCTGATGTTGCTGGGCTAGGGCCTTCTTGCATACAGACCTTGCCTACGCATTTTATGCGTGCAAAAAGAGCAACCCTTGTTAAACAAGATCTTGGCGGATTCTTTGCAGTTTCTTTACATGAGTCTGACTGTCTTGCATTAGTGGGCATGATAAACCAGAGGGAAAGACAACACCTTTGTTTCTCAATGAGTGGAGGTATAGCGCTATGCTGGGATGACCGGCCCGCCTTTGCATGGGCGTCTTGACAACGTGAAACTTTTACAGCAGTCTTTCCGAAATATGGAATCGTGACTCAACACCAGCGAGTCAATTTCCAGTGAAAGCATGGGGGGCCTCGTTGTTGACCGGAGCCAGTTGTAAGAACCCTGTTCAAGCGCAAGCATGTCATGCGCTGCCATACAAACCTCAAGGCTCTGCCTAAAAGATGACATTACCGTCCGGACGATTCTCATCGTTATTGCCAATTCCAGAGGCTCGCCCCGTTTGGTGTAACGGAGATACTGCGTTTAACGGTCAATAACAACACTTGGGCAGAGATAACCAAGACTATGAAGTCATCATCAGTATTGAGTCTTACGGCAACTAGCCCACGAGGGAGTATCACTGGAATCAGGGACACAAAACGGGCAGTAAACCGACTCAAGGCTATGAAATGGGCGACATGCTGCCGACGTATATCGGTGGGACTAAGACCTTCATATTAGGCGCAGCAGCCGAAAAGCGGCCGTTTAGAATGTGGCAAATTGTATAAGCTTAAGGGGACATACCATTGTGAAAAGTTACGACCTGTCATGAAAATCGCGATACACTGAGATGTGACATGCATGCAGAGATCCTAAAAAATTTCAATTCAATGCTGTGGTGGGGCTTTAACAAAATCTACCAAGAAAAGATAACAGAAATCCAACTTTTGTCTGCCAACTCGCAGAATGTATGTACTGTAAATGATGATAATGACATTGATAAATAACATAGGATATAATAAAATCACTCAAGCTGGAAGACTGCTCATTTCAGTCCAGCCAGCCATTTTCGCTGCCCTTGCAAACCCATTACACAAATAGGTATCCATTCATTCACGCTGTCGTAACATTTATTGCTTGAAAATAGATTGAACAATCTCGCCCGAACGAGTGCCCAGGACCGAGAGGAGGGTGTCGCTCAGCTAGAAAGAGAATTAGTACCAGGTAGACAACCAAGCATTTCAAGGAGGATCACATACCCCGTGAGTACCCTCGCAGCAGCCCTGCAGCCAGACGCCAGAGTTGTCGGCAACAGTGCCAGGGGAGAATTTGACTCGGTAATCTCTTCCGACGGCCAACTTACGCTCTCCGTCTGGTGTCTCGACGTTCCAACCGTTAACCCCCTTGGGTGATTCGTTGCGTCCTGACACAGTTTTGGGGAGCATTGTCCAGGCGTCCTTGAGCATATCAACGTGAGCGTTTCGCTTGTAGCCAGTGGCAGCAACGATCAGATCAACCTCAAAAGTCTCCTGGTCAACAAAACCGTCGAGAGGACCGTCATCCACGCGCTGAACCTTGATCTCAAGAACATCGCCCTTGGTGTCCACGCTGGCAATCTCGCGGCCAGAAAGGATTCTGTGGGGCCATTGGGTCTCGTCGTCGCTAATCTCACGCTTCTGGTCGTACATCTTCTCGAAGATGTGCTCAATGAGCTCCAGGCGTACGACACCATAGTTGGTAGCGCGGGCCTCAGTCAATAGAGTCTCACGAGCCTTCACAGATCGTGGCCACAGGTTGTCAATGTACTCAGGGTTGAAGATGGAGTTGACGCTGTACGTCATCAGCAGGGGTTCCTGTAATGGGCAGTTGTGCATAACTTACAATGGAGAATCATCACTGGGGCGCAGGAACTCCTGGCGCATGATGAGGTAGGTCTTGGAGTTGGGGTACAGGTTCTGGACGTTGTTGAAGATCTCGGCGGCGCTCTGGCCAGCACCGATGACAGCAACGCGGTAAGGAGCGTTCTGTTTGGCTAGGATCTGAGGGGCGTAGTTTGCGAACTGAGAAGAGTGCAGGACACGAGGGTGCTTAGCAGGAAGGCTCTTGGGGAGTGAGGGCTGGCCACCGGCAGCAATAAGAACGTGACGGCTGCGGAAAGATTGAACCTGGCCAGTCTTGCCGTTGCGGGCCTGAACGGTGAAAGTCTTGACAGCGCTAGCCTCCTTGCTCTCGGGGGAGATAGACAGAACCTCGTTGTTGTAGCTGACAACATGGTCGAACCAAGAAGAGCACCAGCGGAGGTAGTCCTCATACTCGGTTCGGGCAGGGAGGAAAGTACTCAGGTTGGTGAAGTCAACTAGACGACCCTGACGGTGGAGGTAGTTAAGGAAAGTAAACTCAGATCGGGGGTTGCGAAGAGTGGCCAGATCCTTAATGAAAGAGATTTGCATCTTAGCTCCAGGGAGCAGCATACCAGCGTGCCAAGCGAACTTGTTCTGCTTCTCGAGGAAAAGGACCTTGGGAGCTGCTCCGTCAGGGCGAAGCTTTCTACCCTCGGCGATGGCATCGTGCATAGCAACGGCCACAGCCAGAGATGCGGGGCCGAAGCCAGCACAAATGAGGTCAAACTCAGAGTCCGCGGGAGCGGTCTCAAGATAAGGAGATCGCTCCTTGTGGACGCGGGGCCCGTTGCGGATAACAGGAGCAGCGCCGTTGCCGTTGCCGTTGACATGGCTGTTGTGGCCGTTAGTAATACCATTGGTGCCATTTGTGCCGTTGTGACCGTTGGTGGTACCGTTGGAGACCGGGGTCTCGGAGCCGTTGAATGAAACCTCGCTGTGGGGTGACATGATGACTGTTTGCTGTTGAAGAGGGATATAAATCTAAACTTGCGACAAATTTCTCAAATGCAGGGCCAAATCTTATAATACACGATTTGTGTCTATGGAATTTGGCGTGTTGCAAGTCGTGACGTGCGAGAATCCAGGAGGAGGTCCACCAACCGAATGGGCGACTATTGAGGTATAAAACCGGTTTGCACAAGTTGTTATTCCTTCTTAAATACAGGAAGCACTCAATCTGGTCAGTGTGATGAACAGATTGATATTATCATGCAGTTGAACCTCATATAATAAGATAAGATGTCGAGTGAAGCTTCCAATGTCCGGGTTGGGTGTAGAGAACAAAAGTGACACAATTAGAGTCTAATTGTGACGAGATATGGTAAAGAGCTTTAGGCAGTGTCACCGAGGCTTGATGAAAGCTTCTTTAATGAGGATAGAAAGAACAGAAGAACGGAGTAGTTCCGAGCAACGGGGGGAGATATGGCATTTTGTAGTTCAGACGGGGATGGGATCTACAACCTGTTGCTTCGGTCCCATATTGCGTGCCATACTCTTATTCGGAGTCGAACTAAGCTACGGACCCTCACAAGAAGCAAGCAAGAAAGTACAGTACATACAAGCCTGCGGCGAAGCTCTACTGGAGCGAGGTACATTGCATTACATGACGAGACGCTTGCCGGCGCTCTGCGTAAACTGACGGACACGCCTCATCAGGTACATGGAGGAGGCGGATACGAGTACATCAAAGTTCTCCATGGCTAATACAACCTCGTCAAGCTCGTACGTATATACTTGGGGAGGTACATTCGCGATGGAACAATGATACATAAAAACCCTCCATTTCCATGATGGAGACACTACTGAGCCGGGAAGAACGCAGCTAGCCCACTAGAGCAGACTGGGCTTTTGCTCTCAATGCCGTTCATCCTGGACTGGGCCGAGCACGGCGGCCAAGCCAAGGCGTGGAGCCGCGGTTGCCAAGCTGGCAAAGAGAACGACGGCAGAATGGAAGCCGGGTCAGGCCAGAAATACAGTAGCAGAACGTGAAAGAGAATGGTGACGGAATCCATTTTAGTTAACGTCAGTGAACATGACTTTGGTTAGTAGGCAGTGAATGAAACCAGGACAAAGCCTAAGCCTAGGCCCTGTCCGTAGCGTAAGGATGTAGTGTAGAGGGTGGGATCGGGAAATGGTGGGGGGTGGACTGAGTGCCCTGCTACACAGAAAACACCAACCTTTTCGAGCTTTAGCTTGGAGGGGTCCTGTAAGCCATTTTGGGCTTCTATACTGTATTTTTGTGACTGTTCCAGTTTCCTGATGGAGTTTTGTCGACTTCTTTTTAAACTGGATATCGGTATGTGGGAGAATCTGGATGATACTCACATATACGATCCTGCAATAGACCTATATTGACTCCCCAGAATTTGATCTACCCTTGGTCTACGTAAGGCGTTTATCTAAGATGGTTCCAATGACATAGGCACAAGATGTTCAAAGGATTACCCCATGGAGGCCCCGTCTAGTTTGGGTTCTGGTGGTTGTGTAAAAAACTTCTAAGGCTCTGTCAGCCGCTGCGTGATGGGCGACACGATGCATCAAGACAGTAGGCTAGGCCAGTCATCGGACTGCAAGGGATGGAAAATGGATGGAAAATGTCGCGCAGTGAATGGCTTTATGGCCTAATCCTCCACGTCCATGGCCGCGGCGTACTTCGTGGACCCTCTTCGTGGGACTTCGTCGACGCCGTGAAGTTCCGTAGCGCATGAGTGAGCTTCGAGGTGCCACTATCCACTCATCATCTCCGAGCAGTATCACGCTGTCTTGCGGGTCTAACAAGAGCTTCCCAACCCGTCGCAAGCCCCCAGCGTGGAGGGACCCTCCAGGGATGCTTGGCGGCGTGGGTTGAGTCCGGCACTCAACGTTGAATAAGGCAACGATGAGCATCAAATGGGCAGACGAAAAGACCATTAGCAGGGGTCAAGGCATGTCAACAGGATGCTCATACCGGTGGGTGAATCTCAAGCAAAGTTTGTTTTTAGTTTATTGACGGAGGATGATCACTATCAAAGCCTTCCTATGGACGAATACCGTAGCAAGCTTAGGCCTTGCGTGCATGACGAGCTATGTATGTTGACATATTTTGAGCAAAAGTGTGCTATGCCAATTCCTTGGCTTCAGAAGCCCCTTGAGTTTGGTAGTGATCCGGTCTACAGACTTACCACGGCTTCAACCCTTTGACCCATGTTTCCTCCAATGCCTCGATTTCTACCATATTCTAACCGGTGTTTCCCTTCAGCTTCAGCTCTGGATGTTTATGGCCACTTGCGTCTCAAGATGGTGACTGGAGTAAGTGGAGGTTCTCGAATTACGAGCAAGCTAATCAAGGATCCCCAGTAAAGAAGTGTAAATGCAGACGAATATAATGCGACGTCGGCGATGATCTCTGGTAAAAGATCAGATAAGATAGGCATGGCAAAACGGGAGCCTTGCTTGGCGAACTTTGCAAACCTTGACGCCGCTGAGCAAGGGCCAGAAGGTCTTACTACTGGAAATATGCTCGCCATCCCCAGCTGGCGTCACAAAAGGTGGAAGCAGCCGCAGTTCAAGGTCAAGTTCATTGCCAGCTAACTGGGCCGATGCAGACCCTTGAAGACGCTACGCATTTTTGTTCCGTAGGTTCGTGGCAAGGGTTCGAAACGTCCAGTCTCGTCTGGGCCGATGACGGCTTTCAGCAGCCCCGTCTACCTGGAAACTTTTCACACCGATCAAAGACGACGTCAGTCCATGGGCTGGGGGCCATGGAAAAACTTGACACGCACAAGCTTGGGCACGCAGAGAGTGCGGCGAGGGACGGCTTTACTTTGACGGCGTGGACGCTAGAAGAGCCGATCACTTGAGTCTCGCAATGTCGTTCGAGGAAAAGGAGGGGCAGGCCCGCAGAGTAAAGAGGGAGGGGTTGGCAGGATGCTGATGATTGGAGTGTTGATGGGCGGCGAATATCTTGTGCTTCATTGTGGAGATGAGGGAATTATCTGATCATCTGATAAACCGGATCTGATAAGATCTAATTAGCCAACTTACAGTAGCGTCGCGCACCAAGCTCGAGTTGACTGGTTACCGACCTCCGAGCGGCCCAGGGGTCTTTCAGCACAACCTAGCCCCCAGATGCTTGCGACCCCTGTAACAACTTGCTGTACTTTTTCTTCTTGGGGACAGGTACCGATCGAATAAGAGCGACTGAGCGGAGATGATTTCAGAATGGAAGAAAATTTTTCTTCTGTGGTGAACTGAAGCATATCCCCTGTTGGAATAAGGCACAAGGTGTTTTGACCTATGAGCGCAAGCACTCAGCGTTGAATCTCCATGAATTGATGAGCTGTCTCGAGCTGCATTTACTAACTAGGTCCTACGCCTTAGGAGTTAATCGGACTAGCGGGTAATGGTTTTGCAGAGGGCCATCGATTGATTGATTGATTGATTGATTGATTAGATGTAAATGCGCCGGCATCGCATCCCGATAGCGGTGCTTACGACACAATCCATCGCAGCAGGGATACACTAACGTTGATGTTACAATGACAGAAATCATGAAGAGCAAATATGCAGCCATGGGACGACACAGCTCTGGGAATACCCGTGGTATGGCTCGATATGATCGGCAAAACCGTAAGATGATGCCAATTGGGGTGAAGATGTTGCTTATTCTTCATCCTGTTGGACCCCTGTTTTCGTGATACTTTTACATGCTGTGATCTAGAACACCAAGCCAACGCTCCGACAGTAACCTGGTTGCACAGTTGGTTACATCAAAGGATCTTGTACCCGTTTGCGATCCTGTGTCCGAGGGGTCTAAGTAGTACCTACAGTAGCTTCTTACAGTCAATAATCCCAGCAATCGTCAATAAAACCACAAGCCACAGTCAGGGACCTTGAGCTTCTGTCACCATGCACGTCAGAGGCAAAGTTTGGCCATGAGGAAAGCAGAATTTGACTGGCCAGATGCTATTTAAAATAGTAATAGAAGCCGTTTTGGTCTGCCGAAATCAGACTATAATGCGATTTATACTTTGTAAAAGCAAATAACGAAATGAATGTACATGAGGCATACAAGCTTGGTTCGGTCAAATTCGAAAGGTGACTTTCTGCACAACAATGAGTTTTGGTACAGTAATCTTGGCCAGCCTCTTTGGCGGGAAGCATTACACCTACGTCACAGGTCGCTCAAATAGTTTTTGGCTGTTGCTAAGGTTTTAGGTGGCTTTTCAATTTCCTAGAAGTCTGTCATGTTACAAATAACGGGAGATACTCGATTGTAATTGTCTCCTTGAATTACAATTAAGAACATCTAGTCAATTGAATGGTTACATATGCGTTTGCTTTCTTCCTGGGAAAATCCTAGAAGTAACTGGAAGTTTTCGAAGCGAGCGACGTGAGTAGGTACATGAAAGACAAGGGGAGAGTACTTCGTTTTTATCTGAGTGTACATTAGGTTATCTGATTAGATCCGGACTTTGGAGATCGGCAAGCGCTTACAGCACTTAAAACGAAAGCAAGTCGGACGGTCGAGTTCACTTGGGAAACCCCTGGTAAGGAATAAGCGGGGAGCTGGGGTAATGCTTGCTTCCTATAAGGTATGACTATATAAGCCCAAGTCTATTGATCTCAGCTTAATATCAAACCAAATGTTGTTGCAGAAATGAAACCGAGACATGATCTGTGAAAATTATTCATCCGAACTCAGGGTAGCAAGCTCTTTTGATGAATGATGAGGCACTGACCAAGTCCGACTAAAATTAGTGGTTGGTCATAGCCCACACCTCCCTTCCACTTCCCCACCTGCGCACCTTGCACCATCAAAGGCCAGGGCCAGAAATCCACCATCATCACCGCTTCCCGCTTCATCGGGCATAGTATCGTCATCCTCAACATTGCCAGTTTGCTTCGCGTAGAGCCGCAACTGCAACACCCATTCCAGCCTGTGACGATTGACACGGCAGAAAATCTGTCTTCTGGGCCCTATGCCCTAGAAGGCAGCCATCCTTCGACTTGTCGCAGTCACAGTCAACGCTAAAGGAAGGTGATATTGCCCGGTCTGGCATTTCTCCATAATCTCGGCTCGGTGTTTGCACAACTCTTTTCCGCTTTATTCAATTCACCGTCGTGCTGCTGCCGTCCTTCGCTAAGCTCTCCAGACCCGTTATCCCCTCGGGAATCCGAACCTGCGCCGACCGAATATGGGATTTCCCATTCATTCTGGGGTTTGCCCTCAACGGGGTGCCTGTTTTTCTGTTTCCAGTTACCAATTTTCCTCACTTTTGCTTCATCTGAATCGGAGAGACAGCTCTTTACTCTAGTTGTTCCGATATCAATCTATCACGGCACTGACCAGTGGTCACAGCCTTTCCCGTCCGATGCCTTGTTGGCACACTCACGCTCGGTTGATGGCCCTTGCATCCTGACCAACTCAACCTTTATCTCGTAGACAAGGTAAAATAACACACAACGTTCTCTCAAACCAACCCCCAATCAATGCACATGACATACATTTCACGTCTCCTCTTTCGCAAATTCTACTTCCCCTCTTGTGCTGGGACATGCCATTGGAAGCCTCCCACGTTGCCTAATATCGTTTCACCATCATGGGGTCTTGAACCATATCATCCCACATATATTCCCCTCCACCCGCCAATGCCTCGGGTTTTAGCAATACCGGCCACCTTCTGGCTCAGAACCTGCCTGATTTCATCGTCCTGTGACTTCAAGTTGCATGGGCCTACTTAGCAAGCAGGGAGTCGAGCAGATACTTCGTGGGTGATAGCTTGCGTAGGATGATGTGATATCTGGACCGGCCAGCATGCAAGCTTTCACGCCAGTCAACCAGGCAGCTCTGTGGCTAAGGCAATGGACGCCGGTTAGTAGGACCGAAAGTCACTTGCCAGATTGAGGCTTCCCTTTTATCTCGGGTCGACCCGTCGAGTATCCCTTGTCTGCATAACCCAAAGCAACCTGGATATCGACCATCAAACCAGATGCCGTCCTTCGAGTTGCTCTTATCGGGCCCAACTCTTTCAGACGACTGGTTTCGAGAATTGCTTTAGTGCAGAGTCTTACAAGCAGCAAGCTATTTTATCTGACAATCACCACAAGCCTTCACGTAACGGTTTGCTAGGCACCCCAGGGCCGTTGAACCTTACACCAAGCCTCCTCAGGTGCCAAGATGAATTAGCCTTTCCCTTGTGGGGGCTGGCTTGCCGATCTAGCTCGCAGTGTGATCAATCAAGCTACCCAATACGGATCAATGGACTTCATAAGCCACATTGTCCATGACCGACAGCTTGACAGGGAGTTCCTCTTCCCTTAATGTTATTTGCACTTATGTGCTCTCATTAAATCGGATGTTGAACAGGTTGAAAAAACTAGTGTTCAAGTGAACTCGTCATCACAACATGAGGACCAAGTCCAGATCAACGAAGTCATGACGCAATCTATTCTGAGCAGTTTATCCACTGCTCATTCGACGTTGAAACTCAAGCATCCTGTGAGACATCACTCCGTTTCAATAGAAGCACTATCACACGTACCCGCGCCATATCCTAGTGCAGTTTTAGTACAAGCCCAGTGAGGTTGTGCTCCCCACGCCAGCCACGGCCAGAGGTCCACCATATAGGTGCCCGAAACAGCAATCTAGGTATCTCGGCTCACACCATTGCACTTCAACCCTCGCTGCAACACATCATCAACTATGGGTCGCGGTCTTTTTACCTGCCCTGGTGCTTGTCTTGCCTGCCCACCCTTTCAAATAATAGCTGTCAACTACCCACCCACCAAGAACTCTCAGCCGGATCTGACTTGTCCCTGTCATCTTCGCAAGCTGATGAGTAATTACTCGACGCTGACAGGCTCAATTACACCTTCTTCTGCACGCACCCCTTCGACCAGGTGAACCACTTTGTGCAGCCGCCTACGCCTCGAATTTACCTTTGGCGAATCATTTCGACGCCAATTCTAATACGGCATGCTTCCGTTTGCTTTGCCGTCACTCCAATTTGCAGTTTCCGTGCTTCGGACCCCGGCTGGTGTCCGCATCCTCCGAGACTTGGCTTCGCGTGGTCGTGAAGCGACCGAAGCAGCCTGATGTTAGTCCACACAATTTTAGCTAATAGCATGTTGGCCTATAATCCACGCCCCAGGATGAGGCTTTTGGCTGACCAGTATGTTCCCTAAAAGAGCCATATCTTCTACTGCGAGTGCACACCTTCGATATCGCTGGTATTGTTGCCGGCCCTGATCGTACCGGTGTCGTTGTTTAGCGAGACCACCTATCTTATTATTATTCACTACCCATTATCTTGGTTGCTTGCCAACACTATTGTTCTGACTAACACACTTTCAGACCATCAAACACCGGACGTGTAGTTTGAGCACTATGGACTTGACAGGGCTCTCAATCCTTAATGCCCGGGCATCCAGGCTGTCTGGACCGAATCTCCTTCACCAGTTGGTGAAGGCTTCAAGCCAACATGTAGCCCTGGATTATGTAGGCAATGGCCGGCAATCTACATTTACCTACGACGAGCTTCATGAAGCCGCAGCGTCGCTTGCAGTCCGCATAACAAAAGCATCTGGCAATATACCAGGCCAGTTTGTTGTTCCTGTACTCATTCACCAATCCCCCTTACTCTATATCTCACTCTTGGCCATTTTAAAAGCCGGAGGGGCTTTTTGTCCTCTTAACACTGACGCACCACCGGAACGTGTGAGATTTATTCTTGGCGACGTCGCAGCGACAGTGGTGTTAGTCACAAAAGAACTCGCATCTGAAATACCCAACGATATCAGTGCAACCATCATCATCGTTGGCGAGAATGAAGAAGATGGAGGCTTTACTCAATCCACAATGGTCGAGCTCAATCATAGAGTTCCTCAGCCAGAAGATCTGGCCTATGTTATGTATACCTCCGGATCAACAGGAACTCCCAAAGGCGTGGGAATTTCCCACGATGCTGCATCACAAGCTCTTATTGCTCATGATAGACATATCCCAGCATTCTCCCGCTTTCTGCAGTTTGCAGCACCGACATTTGATGTCTCAGTCTTTGAAATTTTCTTCCCACTCTTTCGCGGTGCCACTCTTGTGAGTGTTCGGCGGGTCGAGATGTTGGACGACCTTCCTGGTGTGCTACGGGCTATGAGAGTGGATGCCTGTGAGCTCACACCAACAGTTGCTGGGAGTCTGTTGCGCCGAAGAAAAAATGCGCCAGACCTCAAGCTGCTACTGACTATTGGAGAAATGCTCAACGCGCCAGTAGTTGATGAATTTGGAGGAGACAATGAAAGACCGAGCATGCTCTGGGCAATGTATGGTCCGACTGAAGCTACAATTCACTGGTAAGATTTTCAGATATCTCTTGGCAAGTCTCTAGCTCTAACAATATGCCAGTACTCTTCAAACCGCATTCTCATCTAATTCTTCGACGGGCAACATTGGCGTTCCGCTCGATACAGTCTCATGTTTCATTGTCGAAATTCGGGAGCCAGATAGCTATGAATCCGAAATGAAAATTCTTCCTCAAGGCGAGGTTGGAGAGTTAGCTGTGGGTGGCCACCAGTTAGCAGCTGGCTACATTAACCGGCCAGAGCAAACAAATTCAGTATTTGTTGATTCGTCATTTGGCCGCATTTATCGTACGGGTGATAAAGCTCGTTTACTCCCAAACGGAAAGCTTGAATGCTTGGGCCGAATATCAGATGGTCAAGTGAAACTTAGAGGACAACGTTTGGAACTGGGAGAAGTAGAACAGGCTGTTCTTCGAACCTCAGGATGCCATAGCGCCGTGGCAGCGATAATGCAGTCTATCCTGGTAGTTTTCTGTGCCGTTGATGAAGGAGTCACTGAAAACGCCATTTTGAAGCATTGCAAAGATTGGCTGCCGCAGTACATGGTTCCTGGAGAAGTTGTCTTAATGTCGGAATTTCCAACATTACCCAGTGGTAAAGTTGACCGGAAGAGGCTTAAAGCAGACTACGAGACATGCAAAACAGACATGTCAGAAGGAATCTTGGACTCCGAACCTGTTGACAAAATGGAATCACAGCTTCTGGCAGTTGTGTCTCGAAGTTTGAATTTCAAAGTCGATAAATCGACGTCTCTCGCCTCAGTTGGGATGGACTCTCTCAAAGCCATCAAACTCGCCTCTAGCCTTCGAAATTCAGGCTTTGGTATGGACTCGGCTGCTCTTCTCACCATGAAAACTGTATCCGAAATACTATCTGCTATCCGAAGGCAGATGCAAAGTGAGATTGCCAAACCTCAACTAAGCTCGACAGATCTTTCGCTAGGCGTTGAAGATCTTGTACAACAGGATGCCACTCTAGCTAGAGTTCGTGACTTCATCGAGGATGTGATACCGTGCACGCCTCTTCAAGCGGCTATGCTGGCAGAGACTGCTCGGAATCCAACTGCCTACTGCAATGAGCTTGAACTCAACTTTCCTTTGGGTTATAGCATCGATCACATATCGGAGACTTTCAGAGAGCTTTCGCAGCAGAATGCAATTCTCCGTGCGGGGTTTGCAGCTGCAAATGGCAATTTCGTTATGATTCTTCACAGGGAGCTTCGACCCGAGCAGATCTGCGTTGTTGACCAGCTCCAGGCAGGACTGTCCCTCTCGTCGCCTCAGGACTTTCTATCACCCTTGAAACTTCAGATTCAGCGATGTTCAGCGACGGACCGGGTTCGCGTTTTTTTACAAATACACCATTCACTATATGATGGTTGGTCTATGGATATCCTTCTTGCTGATTGGTCGAAGCTCCTCCTGCAACAACCAGTATCACAACATCCCTCGTTCTGGGAAGTTGTTGGATTTTATCATGACATGGAGACTGATGATGCCACCCGAATGTTTTGGACAGAACATCTGGCAGGATGGAAACGATCGCCGTTGCCCAAGCTACGCGACAAGCTGATGCACTCGAGCCAAAGCTTGTCAAGCAGAAGACGTTTATCCCTCTCCCGCAGCAGGGTTGATACAGAGATGCATAAGATTGGATGTAGCCCTCAAGTGATATTCCAGGCCTCACTAGCTCTGCTATGGTCGGGAATCACAGGAACTCGCGACATCACAATTGGCTCAGTGACTTCTGGGAGGACTATCTCTTTAGCAGGCATCGAGCAAGTAGTTGGGCCTTGCATTGCCTCTCTCCCTGTTCGAGTCGATTTTGATAAGGTTTCCGTGTGCCTCGACCTGCTCAAAAGCATCCACTCTAGCAACAGGGCAATCATGCAGCATTGCACACTCTCATTGTCGGAGCTCAAAAAATTGGTTGCACTACAGCCTGGGGAGAGCCTTTACGATGCACTTTTTGTATACCAGGAATCTCTCACCAGCTCGGAGCGGATGCAGAACGTGGTGAAGGAGACCAGTCACTTGGACCGCTTGGAGACACCAATCCTGTTTGAAGTTGAGCCGACACAATATGGATTTGAGCTTCAAATTACATATCATGAGGTATTCGTACCACCAACAACGGTGGAACATATGGCGAATCAGTTTGAGTCATTGATTATCTCAATTCTGGAGAACCCTACCACCAAGGCTCAATCGACCCTGAGGGAGGTCAGCAGCCCATCTGTCTACAACATCAATCCCACCATGCCCCAGAAAACTCCTGATTTGGCGCGACTTTTTGAAGAAGCTGCCCGTGCTCGTCCGGACTCGGATGCTCTACACTTTGCTCACTCTCTGGAATCTGGCTTCCAGACCAAATGGACATTTAGGGAGCTGAACGCTGTCGCAAATCAGATCGCAAGATATCTGCAACGCTGTGGTGTCAGAGTTGGCGAGGTGGTGGCGATTGTGATGGAAAAGTCGCCAATGTTGTACGCATCGATACTAGGCATCATCAAGAGTGGTTGTGGCTACCTTCCAGTTCTTCCTTCGACTCCTACTGCTCGCATTCGTGAGATCTTGCTGCAGGCTCAGACTGAGCATTGCTTAGTGGATAATGTGTCGCTTGGCCAATGCAGGCCATTGTCTGGACTTTTGACAATAACTCTGGATATCAATTCGCTCGATGACATTTCCACGGATAATTTGGACATTGCTGTTGATGGGTCTCGACTCGCGTACGTGATTTACACGTCAGGCACGACAGGAACCCCGAAGGGCGTTGCAATTAAACAGCAGAGCATTGTTGCAAATATCGAGCATCTTGAGGCGCTGTATCCAAAATCTCACAACTCACAGGGCCGCCTCTTGCAAGCATGCTCTCAGGCATTTGATGTGTCAGTTTTCGAGATATTCTATACATGGTGTGCAGGTATGTGTTTATGCTCAGGGACGAATGACACAATTTTGGAAGACATCGAGCGCTCGATACGCGACTTTGGTATCACCCACCTCAGCATGACACCGACTGTTGCTACCCTTGTCAATCCTTCCAATGTCCCGGGAGTAGAGTTTCTTGTAACTGCTGGAGAACCCATGACGCAGTCGGTACATGAGAAATGGCAACGTCAGTTGTGGCAGGGATATGGACCATCAGAAACCACAAATATTTGCACCGTCAAGAAAATGACAGCAAACGACCACATTGAACACTTGGGGCACGTGTTTCCTAACACCTCTGTTGTGGTACTATCCCCAGAAAGTTTCGACACCATGCCCCTTAATTGGGTTGGCGAGTTCTGCTTTGGTGGTGCTCAGGTCGCTCAAGGTTACCTCAATATGCCAGAGCTCACATCCAAAAAATTCATTCAACACCCCCAGTATGGAATGCTTTATAGATCTGGGGATATGGGTCGGATGCTTCCAGACGGCTCTCTCGTAATACTTGGTCGTATCGATGATCAGGTCAAGTTAAGAGGTCAGCGTATCGAGATTAATGAGATCAATAGCATTGCGACATCGAGTGGTCTGGCATCCTCGGCTACTACGCTATTGGTACAGCGCGGAGAAAGGTCCCCCCAGCAGCTCTCTCTCTTCTTTGTTCCTCAACATGACCCCTCCAGCTTCCATGTGTTGGAAATCAACAGAGAAGCCCACCAGTCCCTAGTCGCACAGCTGCAATCACGATTGCCAGACTACATGGTCCCATCTTATTTCATCCCGATCTCATCGGTACCCATGACTTCAAGTGGCAAGGTAGACAAGCGTCAGCTCCGCGACTGCTTTGACACGTTGAATATGACTTATCTCGAAGAAGCCTCAAAGATGTCACGGGGCACTCAAGAAGAAGGTGACTGGAGCCAGTTAGACTTGAAAATCGCAGATGCAGTCATAGAATCTGCGAAGGTGTCCAGAGATGACTTTGGTCGATGGACACCCTTCGCTCTTCTCGGCATAGACTCGATATCTGCCATTGACCTAGGCCGCACTCTCAGCTCAAAATTTGCATTTCGAGTTGCTGTGTCTGAGATTCTACGTAACCCTACTGTTGCGCAGTTGGCGAGATATTTGGGTGAAAAGGCGCCACAACGAGAGGAAACACCGGTTGACAATCTCCAAAACTTCTTTTCTACTGCTTTTATCGATTCAACGAAAAAAGAGTTTGCTGGAGAGTCCAAGAACGTTAAGGAGATCCTACCTTGTACGCCCTTACAGGAGGCGATGCTTTCTCGTGGTCAAAGGGGATACTACAACAAGGTGCTATTACGCCTTACAACAGGATCTGGAGCCATGAGATCATACTGGAAAACCATGTCCTATAGACACGACATCCTTCGAACCTGTTTTGTGGCAACGACAGACTTCCGACGTGCTATCGCACAGATCGTCCTTGAGGATTGGGAAATACCATGGAAGACGTTCAATGTTAGTGAATTGTCTTTTGATGGGGCGATTGAACAGCATCTCAAGTCTCTCCCTGACCCAGTTGACTCGAGAACCCCGCCGATATCTCTAGCGCTACTGAGATACCGCGGGTCTGAGTTTATATCATTCATCTGCCACCACGCACTTTACGATGGCGTGGCGATGGAGCGACTCCTCAAAGAGGTGGAAGCATTGGCTGTTGGTGAAGAACTACCACCACCAGTACCCTATAGCCATTTTTTGAGACAGTCCACCATTTTGCCCGACGATACAGAACAGTTTTGGCAGCGGCACTTTGAAAATTACAAGCCCTCCGCAATCTTTCCTCAGACAACCATGAGTGACGTTGACCAGAGCACCTGTACCACATCTATGGATATTCCTCTCAGCTATATGCAATCGCGTATTCGAGATCTAGGGACAACTCTCCTTTCAGTTTGCCAAGCGAGCTGGTGCACTGTTCTTGCAATCGCCTATCGACGCACAGATGTGTGTTTTGGAAACGTTGTCAGCGGTCGTACTCTTGACATCGAAGGGCTTGATAGACTGGTTGCACCCTGCTTCAACACAATCCCTGTGCGCGCCGACTTCCCAGAAACGCCGAGTAATATTGATATGGTGAAGCACTTACAAAAGATGAACACAGAACTCATTGCATATCAGTTTACTCCGCTGAGGCTTATTCAGCGTAGCATCAATCGCACTGGGAAGCATGTATTTGATACACTCCTACTGCTGCAGAAGCCATTGCAGGACATCGATAAGAACGTCTGGACACTTGAGGGCGATTCTGGAGACGTGGATATCCCTTTGGTGTGCGAGATCGTCCCTTGTCCTGGATTGAACTCCCTAGTTATTAATCTTCATAGGGATATGAGCATTGTGACTGAGGAAGTTGCCACAGGCATGGCTGATGTTTTCAAACTCACATTGCGAGCTATTCTGACAACTCCTCATGCAAGTTTAATGAGCAAGAAGGATCTCCCTGATACCCTAAGGTCAATAATGGACCAGCTCGTACCTCGACACGAAAAGGTCAACAGCACAGTGACATTATCTAAACAGAAGGAAGAATGGAGCGAACTTGAGTTGCAGGTTAAACATGTTTTGGCAACCCTTTCAGGAGTAAGCGATCAGTATATACAACGTCGCACAACCATTTTTCAGTTAGGCCTTGACAGCATCAACGCCGTTCAGGTGGCCTCAGTTCTCCGCCAGCGCGGCTTTGTTATATCAGCCTCTGATGTGATTGAATGCCCGAGCTGCTCTAAGATAGCCGCCAAGCTACTCGAAAACTCGTCGAGGGCAGATGCCGGACAAGTGCAGGAATACGACCTCGATCGATTTTCACGCGAAGTCTCCAAGGAGGTTCTTTATCAACTACCCAAAACACTCAAAATGGAGGCAGTCCTGCCATGCACGCCTGTCCAATCTGCTATGCTGGCATCTTTCATCCAGTCTGGAGGCGATAACTATCTCAACGCAATGAGATACATAGTGACGGAACATATTCCTGTAGCGGATCTCGAAAGCGCTTGGCAGCTGCTTCAACAACGGCATCCCATGCTAAGAACTGGTTTTGTTCCTGTGCAGCACTCAGACTCCTCATTTGCTATGGTCAGATACGAGCCAGGATCCATAGAGACACCACTGAGCAGTCAGCAATTGGTTGGAGACAAACCAGCCGACCTCATTCAGATGAAGCTTGATGCCAGCAAATCAATGCTCCCTTCGTTGCACCAACCCCCGTGGAATGTAGTCCTGGCCCAAACCTCTCAAACCATTATCATGAACCTTATCATTCATCATGCTCTATACGATGCACCCGCGCTACATCTGATGCTTGACGAGCTTTCACAACTGGTCAAAGGCAGACAACTACCTCAGGTTACGGCAGTTGAGCCTGCAGTATCAAGCATTCTAGGCATCGCACTCAATGAAAAATTTTCGGAGAAGGAATTCTGGGAGGCCAAAGCTAGCAAGACGGTTGTTAACAAGTTTCCCATCATGACGCCCTTGAGGGTTGAAGAAAGGCATGTGTTGACTGATTCAACCATTGGATCAATATCATTTACCAAACTCAAGAAAGCGACGCAAGCCTCAAACGTCACAATACAAGCGGTAATTCAAGCCGCTTGGACACGAGTACTGGCATCTTATCTGGGAGAGAACTCGGTGGTCTTTGGTGTTGCGCTGTCCGGGAGAACCGTTGAAGAGACAAAAGATGTCGCATTTCCATGTCTCAACACAGTGCCTATTGTGGCAAGCAACGTTTCGTCCAATGCTGATCTGGTCAGCTACATGATGAGCTATAATCAGCATCTTCATAAACAACAATTCTCGCCGCTCAGTCAAGTACAGAAATGGCTTGGCCATCCCGCAGGTCCCGTATTTGATACTCTCATTGCGTACCAGAAGATGCCAGACATAGACTCTTCGCTCACACCATGGAAGCTGGTCAACGATGAGGCTAAGGTCGAATACCCAGTCTCATTGGAGATTGAACCCACAGATAAGGACCAGGTTCGCTTGTGCATAACGTACTACAACGACATCCTCCCACGCGAACAAGCACAGCTACTAATGAAGCAGTTTGACACTACACTAACGCACATTGCCTGCAACGCTGCTGGTTTCGAGGATGAGGTTGTGGAAAGTTCTTTATCACTGTATTCAGTACTTCCCCCATCTGCACCCGTACTGGACAGTCCCGTACTCTTGCTACACCAATTTGTCGAGAGGGGAGCAGTTTCTCATCCAGAAAAGATTGCTCTGGAGTTCGTGTCGGCATTCGAAGGAGATGAGTGTGTCAAGAAACAATGGAACTATCGTCAGCTCAATGGCATGGGGAACAAAGTTGCCAACTTGCTCCATAAAAGTGTTACTCCAGGTGGCATTGTTGCAGTACACTTCGAGAAATGCCCCGAGGCATATTTCTCAATCCTAGGCATTCTCAAAGCTGGCTGCTCTTTTGTTGCACTTGATCCGTCTGCGCCGAAGGCGAGAAAGGAGTTCATCATTGAAGATTCGAAGGCACCTTGTCTGTTGACGAGGCATTCAAAGGATCTCGACTTCGAAGCAAAAACTACAGTTGTTGAAATAGACACAGAGGCTCTGAGTGATGTGGACGAGAAATATCTCATTTTCCAGCCGGACATCTCCCCGTCAGATACTTGCTATTGTCTCTACACTTCTGGTACGACAGGAACGCCCAAAGGCTGTGAGATCACTCACGACAATGCTGTTCAGGCAATGATGGCATTCCAAGAGCTTTTCAAGGGTCGCTGGGACGATGATTCACGTTGGCTTCAGTTTGCTGCTCTCCACTTTGACGTTTCCGTTCTCGAACAGTATTGGAGCTGGTCTGTAGGGATGGCTGTCGTTGCGGCACCCAAAGATTTAATTCTGGATGACTTGACGGCAGCCATCAACAGGCTTGGAATTACACATATTGATCTTACACCAAGTCTCGCTCGACTGACGCATCCTGATGAGGTCCCCAGCCTCTGCCGTGGTGTGTTCATTACGGGTGGCGAACAGCTCAAACAGGAGATCCTTGACGTATGGGGACCCAAAGCTGTCATTTACAATGCATACGGCCCTACTGAGGCTACAATTGGAGTCACTATGTTTCAGCGTGTACCCCTAAATGGTCGTCCTAGCAATATTGGGAAGCAGTTCCCCAACGTTGGTTCATTTGTGTTCAGACAAAACACTAACACGCCAGTCTTTCGCGGCGGTGTTGGAGAGCTTTGCGTGTCGGGAAAGTTGGTAGGTAAGGGTTACCTCAACAGACCTGAACTTACAGAAGAGCGGTTCCCTACACTTGCAGAGTTCAACGAGAGAGTGTACAGAACAGGTGATCTCGTGCGTGTGTTATATGATGGGTGCTTTGACTTTCTCGGTCGAGCTGATGATCAAGTTAAGCTTCGTGGCCAACGACTTGAGATTGCCGAGATTAATCACATCATCCGTACTGACGTTGCTGATATTCAAGACGCCGCAACAATTGTAACTCGTCACGGAACTAGTGGGAAGAATGTTCTAGTAACCTTTATTGTTGGCCCAAGTTCCAGCAAAGGTCCTCTTGAAATTCTGACAGATCAAGACGGACTAGTTACGCAAGCGAAAGAAGCCTGCCGTGCCAAACTCCCAGGCTATATGGTACCGACGTACATTCTCTCACTTCCGTACATTCCGCTTTCATCAAACAACAAGGCTGAAATCAAAGATTTGAAGAGGCTTTTTAGCGAACTTGCACCAGAAAAGCTCTTAGAGCTTTCTCATGCCGCAACAACCCCTGTTTCGCAAGGAGCCCAAAAGATCATGGACCAGTTACTTGAGAGTGTTGCCCAGTTCAGCAACATCAACAAGGATGATATTTCGTCATCTACAAGCATATTTGATGTTGGCGTGGACTCAATCACGGCTTTAAGGCTCTCTGCACTCCTCAAATCTCGCGGCCTCAAGACAGCGTCCCCCGCCCTGTTGCTTAAAAATCCCGTCATCGGCGATCTTGCAAACTCTTTGGCCAAGAATACTACCACCCGACAAGAAAAACTCGTGAGAGAGGTTAAGCAGTCCATTCAGGCGTATGGACATCGACACCGTGGCATGGTCTGCCGCATGCTAAGTGTGAAACCAACCAATATCGAGTATGTCGCACCATGCTCACCGTTACAACAAGGCATAATTTCACGATCAATGACAAGCAGTGTGCCTGGTGCTTACTTCAATACATTCGAGTTGAGGCTCCATGGATCTACGTCCATAACCAAGTTGCAAAGAGCATGGAGCGATTTGATATCATCAGAAAGTATTCTAAGAAGTGTCTTTATCCCCACTCCCGATGGCTTCTTGCAAGCAGCTTTACGAAACCCTACCTTAGCTTGGGAAACAAAAACTGTTCAATCGGAAGAATTGGTTCGTGCATATCTCACAGAGCAGAAACAGCGCTGGATACAACGGAACGACTCTTCAATCACACAGCCTCTGCAACTTACTTACATTGAGACACCAACATCCAGATTGCTCATTGTTCACATTTTCCATGCACTCTATGATGGTAACAGCTTTGATCTCATGATGCAGCGAGTTGCAGCGAATTATGCTGATATTGAACCACCCTATGCTCCATCTTTCCTTGAAGCTCTCAGCCATGGTCCCTTGGCAAAGCATGACAAATGCAGAAGTTTCTGGGAGAGACAACTACAATACTGGGCCCCTGTTTCAATTCAACAACATGGGAATGGCACATCCGAGCCTGTTGCCATCGCTGAGCGTGAAATGCCCACTGCAAGTCTAGAGATTATTCGTTCTTCTCAAAATGTTACACTCCAAGCTGTTGTCTTAGCATTATGGTCCTCTGTTTTGCAGAATTTTGTTCAGCAACAGCCCACCATCGGTATCGTTGTGTCTGGAAGAGCCATCGACCTTCCTGGAATCGAGAATACAGTTGGCCCTCTTTTCAACACTGTACCTTTCTACTGCCGGACAATTCATCACGAAAATTGGCAGTCACTCATCCGACGCTGTCACGATTTTAATGCTTCAGTTCTTGATTTTCAGCATGTCCCTTTGAAAGACATCCAGAAGTGGTGCTCTCAGGGCAAGGCCTTATTCGACAACCTCTTCACCTTCCAGGTCCAAGCATCCGCCACTGCCAATGAAGGCATTCAGCCTTTTGATGTTATGGATAGCCAAGCTATTCCTGACTACCCTCTTGCGCTTGAAGCCGTCTATACTCATTCGGGTGATCTTCGACTCACACTTGTTGCGCAAGGACATGTGGCATCCTCCAACGTGTTAGGTGGCCTTCTTGATGAAATTGAACGCTCTGCCATCTTGGCTGCAAGTTCACCCGAGAGCGAGGTGCCGATCCCTGAAATCGAGCAAACCTACGCCTCTAGCGGCCACAACGGGCTCAGTCAAATGCAGAACCAGAGTAATTTCGAATGGGGCCAAGAAGCTCAGATGATTCGGAATGAAGTTGCCCTCCTGGCTGATGCCACCCCCTCTGATGTTACCGAGAGTATCTCAATCTTGGAACTCGGTCTTGACAGCATTGACGTAATAAAGCTTTCAACCAAGCTCAAGAGAAAGGGCATACATGTGTCACCGTCACTCATCATGCGCCACCAGACGATTGCCAATATACTGGAAGAGTCAAATGATCTTTCTATTGAACCTACAAATTCTGCAGAGGGTGTTTCATTGCGTCATGTTAAAACGAGATTGCGCGAACATCTCTTGGATGCTGGCATGATCATGGATTCCTTCGAAGCTGTTCTTCCACCCACGCATCTTCAAGAATCGTTGGTAGCTGGAATGATTCATTCTGATTTTGAGTCTTACTTCAACCATGACATCTTGCGAGTGTCTGATAATGTTGACATTGCAAAACTCACCAACGCTTGGAAGGAACTTATCCAGTGTACGCCTATCCTCAGGACAGGGTTTGTTCAGGTGGACCGTCAAGACCTGGATATGACATATTGCCAAGTCGTATCAAAATTCGTCGACAACGATTTTGAAATGACGACAATCGAGAACTTCGATGAGCTGCGTCAAATAACGGCAGCAGCAACTGCAAAAGCTAAGGACGGAGAAGGATTAAAAGACCTGGTTCAGTTAAGATTGGTGAACGTAGGTTCTCATCGGTACATGGTTCTTTCCATGGCACACGCTCTTTACGATGGATGGTCCTTGAGTCTGCTCTTCCAGGACCTCCAGGCACTATTCGAAGGAAGGCTCATTATTCGCTCTCCAGTAGAAACATTCCTTACGAAGGTCCTGGAATCGTCAAACCACAGGGCGAAAGACTTTTGGATGCAATACTTGGAGGATGCCGCGCCATCGATCATTCCTACAAGTGCAGCTACAACTGAAACCATCTTGCAAAGATCCGAGTCTGTTTCGAAGATTAGCCTCCCAGAAATCGAATCAGCCTGCAAAAGATTGTCTGTTAGCTTGCAGGTACTCTGCCAAGCTTGTTGGGCTATCACACTGGCACATCAAACTAAAAGCCTCGATGTGCTCTTTGGCACAGTCTTGTCGGGTCGTGATTTCGATGGGGCAGACAATCTCGTGTTCCCAACTATGAACACTATTGCCTTGAGGTGTATCTTGCACGGCTCAGTGTCCGAGTTACTACGGTATCTTGAGGAGAACATGAACGACATCAGAGACTTCCAGCACTATCCATTGCGCAAAGCCCAGTCAGCGACGAAGCTCAACGGAAAAGGCTTGTTCAACACGCTGTTTATCCTTCAGAAGTCACCAGTATCTGGATCCGCCGATCGCCCTCTACTGACTTCCATTGAAGGGTCGTCAGCCACTGAGTATCCTCTTTGCGTGGAGGCTGAATCCACTTCTAATGGTCTTCTTTGGCGACTCGCCCTTCAGTCCCAGTGTATCTGGGATGGAGCACCCGAAAGTATCTTGGAGACATTAGATACTGTCATGGGCTTTCTCGTGCAGTCAGGCTCTATGGAGATTCTATCTTTTGAAGAGCATGGTGTATCCATCTGTGGTATGCCCCCTATCGCATTGGGTGATGGCGTCATTTCAATCCCATATCCTTCTCCAGATCTATCTTCACAAAGGGACCTGGAGTGGTCCCACGTCGAAGCGGAAATTCGAAACGTCCTTCATCAGATCTCATGCGTCCCCCTTGCCTCAATTAAAATCTCAGACAACCTCTATCATCTTGGTCTCGATTCAATAAGTGCCATCAAGGTGTCATCCCTTTTACGAAAGATAGGAATAAACCTCCGACCCCAAGATCTTGTCAAATCCTCAAGCATAGCAGAAATGGCCCAGCAGGCCACGCAAAGACGCACCACAATGTCAGAAACTCTGGAAACCAACAAAGAATGGGTACCACCCAAAGACATTGATGTAGAAGATCTGCTTCGTTCTCATGGCATAGCAAAAGAAGATGCAGAGGTACTACCTGCGTTGCCAATGCAAGTCTACATGCTGAACGCATGGCAAAGAGCTGAGCGCTCTGTATTCTTCCCTGAGTTTCCTTGTCAAATCAAGACTTCAGCTGATCTAAGCGGCATACAGACGGCCTGGGATAAACTTGTGTCTGAAATACCTCTCCTTCGCACATGTTTCATTGCGACTCAGTCTCCAACTATTCCAATTTTGCAAGTGATTCTCAAATCTCACAAGCTTTCCCTGTCCCAGGCTGCCCTAGACGTTGAACCAAATCACGGCACTCAACCCCTTGTGAAAGTGCATATCACGAAAAGGGCCGAGTCTACCTGGCTTTTCAGTCTTAAAATCCATCACGCTCTATACGACGGGATCAGTCTTCCAGCTCTATTACAACGATTCTCCCAACTACTAAATGGCGCTACCAGTGTTGAGAACACTGGACTTTCACAATGGAAGAACTTTGCAGTCCATCATTATGGGGAAACAGCCCGGAATGATAGACGTGCTTTCTGGGCAACATACTTGCAGGGTACCTCTTCCAGTCCAATCAATGATGAGCCGCGAATAGACGTGAACCGAACTTCGCACTTGCTCGAATCAGCGATATCAGATGTCAGCCAGATACAGGCTATTGCGACCCAGTCTGGCATTTCCTTCCAGTATTTGTTCCTTGCAGCTTATGCTAGAGTCCTCGCCACACGGAACAACGCCACGGAGAATGGGTCAGTGGTATTTGGCATGTATCTTGCCAACAGAGCCTCGGCCAGCGATACTCTCCCTCAGGTCTACCCTACTCTAAACCTAGTTCCTTTAAAGGTTGACTCACCCATAAGTCTCCCTCTGTCTGCTGTTGCAAGAAATATTCAGAGAGATATTCACCAGATCACGTCCGATGGACGATCAAACGTCGGTCTCTGGGAGATTGCTCAATGGACAGGTGTACGGGTGAATTCTTTTGTAAACTTCCTGAGTATCTCCAATGATGTTGTTTCAGCAGCGAACTCCGTCACAGTTGTATCTGACAAGGAAACTGACAGCTCGGGCCACGATCAGTTTCAGGCTCATTTCAAGACGGCCCTTCAAGAAAACTTTTTAGGAAATGAGATTCCCGTAGGTTGCTACCCTTCAAGCTACTGGAACTGTCTGCTAACGTTACTGCCACAGATGGCTGTTGATATTGAAGCATCCATAGCCAAGGGACAGCTTGCTATTGGAATTTTCGGCTCACAGCAGCAGATATCGCACGACCAGGCTGTGCTCTTGGCTTCCAGTATCGCGGAAACTCTGAAACACTTCACTGAATGATCATGGCGACGGAAATAAGGCAGCGTTCATCTTATTAGCATCTGGCGTTTTGAGAGCCAGAGCTAGACGTCATATTTTTGGCGTAAGAAATGTATTCCTTGATTTATGCAAGTAAATGACAATGATTTCTGTCTAATTTCAACCGTTGGGTAAACGCCTAACTCCTTCATGATGCATCCATCTCCTGTATATCCTTGAAAACCATATGCCCTTATGGCATACCAAGAAATTTTCCAAAATGCACAAGAGAAGTATGATATCCAACTGGGCAGGACCAGGATCCAAGTCGCAACCCTATGCTTCGTTCATACCGAGTATCCCAGCATCGAACGATCGGGAAAGAGAATAATATTGGCTAAACGCACAACCTCAGCCTCGGCGCGGGAAATCGATGATGTGCTTGTAAGGCTCTTAGAATCTCCGTCCCCCTCCATTTCAACATCCTCATCAGTCTTGGTTTTGGATTTCTCCGAGGGTGGTGATCTAGAGCGAGTGCCTGCAACTTCCCATGGCGCAAGACCCATAGCCTGTAATGAAGACGGTCCACCGACTTCGGCGATTTCCTTTTCGCCAGGTCGTGTCTCAGCGTCCTCTTCAACGATTCCTCTACCCGTCGAATCGAAGTCGGGGCCTGGATGGCCTCTTTGGAATGCCTTCCTTTGCCGCGCAAGATAGAGTGCATTTGTTTGTGTGAGAGGAGCTGCTGGAATGTACACGAGCATGCTGACTTCACTCTTGCTGCCACTAGGTGTCTTGAGACCGTAGTTGTTACTTGAGAGGTAATATGGGAGGTCCGGGTGCCAGAAGATGTAATCACCAGGCTGTAGCGTTGGCAATGTAATCATACTGTTCCGTAGATGGAGATGGGGGTGCCATGTTTCAGTAATTCTCTGGGCATGTCCAGGAACAGCTCCGTGGATGATTGAGTCAGGCTCTGTCTGCAACTTCCAATTGTCGGGAGCAAGATACGCCTCCCATTCGGGTCCACTGCGGTTCTCCGGTGGAGGATTCTTGGTTGTGAAAAAGGGTCGCAGAAGGTAATAAGCTGTTGCAAGCTTGGGCGAAGGCAAGAGGCGCACCATGCCAGGCTCGACAGTAGACAGGGCTAAGATACCCTGAAACATGCGGAAAATGGTGCAGGCACCGTAGCCATTGTAAAGATCAGTTGTCACAGAAGTGCGACTAGTACATTTCCAGGGATCGTAATCTTCCCATTGACCATGAAAGATGTTGTTATAGGTGCCGGCGTGTTGATAACCGTCAGGCTCCCATCGCTCCAAGGACCCGTTGTCAACTTGCGCAGTGATACCTGCAGATGATTGCAATGCCTGAATCCAATCGTCGGCGGATTGCGGCGGCTCGAGTGGTGGCACGTTCAAGCTGTTAGACTGGTTTTCTCCGTTTCCGTGCACGCGTATACGATCGACGTAGGTGATGGGTAGTCTTGTGACAAGTTGATCGTCTGGATTGGTCTCCCATAGGCTCATCATAAATCGCTGGGCGCTGAGAACATTGGGGTGCGCTCTCGAGCGGACCTGAGCTGGGGTCCAAAAGAAATCGAAACAAGCCGGGTCATGCTGGAGTGACTTGATGTGACGTTTGCTATCAAGGTAATCGACTGTTTCGCGAACAGCAGTATCTGTGTCTGCCCTTGGTACAACCTTCCGGACAACTCCGACACCATAGCGCCTAAGATCATGTCCAAAGCGAGCAGTCTGGACAGAGTCATCTAGGTCGCCAAACTCAATTGAAGGGATCAAGTGCGCTCCAAGATCCTCTATATGACTGACCTCTTTGCGAAGCGCAGTAATGAGGCGGGCCCAGCTAGCTTCAAGCTCGGCTTCGTGGCCGCGGATGAGGTTGCGCTTGATACGGGCGAAGCGGGAAGGCAGAGCAATTGGCTCAGGACCCCAAAAGGAAATTACGGGAGCATCTTTGTCCATAGAAGAGGAGGTACTGAGGGTCGGGGTTGATCCATTTGTTTTCGATTTTTGGGACAGCGACGGGAGGCCTTTCGATTTTAGTGAGGGGAGAGCTGTTGTTGTTGTGCTTGACTGGCTACCTGCCATTGTGCCGGATATATTAGCAGCTAGTGCTGCGGTGAGCTTGGCCTCGTAGGACAGTCTTACACTCTCTGTAGCAGCAGCATTCACAAGCGACGTGGCGATTGGTGCCGAAAGCGAAGAGCGATGGCGAGGTTTGGTGACGCGACCAGTTTGCGTAAAGTTGAAGCCGTTTGTACTGTTGTTGGTAGAAGCAGCAGTAGTAGTATTGGTGGTGTTATATGGGGATGCGCCTGAGAGCGAGACTGAGCTGGAGCTGGAGGGGTTTGGGCGACCAAGGCGGGAGCGGGAAAGAGCAGCTCTGACCTGTTGACCTGCCACATCAACGCCTTTTCTAGGCGGCAAGTGCACCCCTTCTGGCCCTCCTCCTCCAACTATAGTTGCTCCTCCTCCTCCCTCCCATGCCTCCCGCTCTCCCCTTCCATCTCCTCCTCCTCCTTCCGCCGCTATAACTGTTTCGACCCTTGTTACCGGTCCCATGGTTGCAGCATCCCACTTCTCTTGGGCCTCTCTTAGGCTTTTCTGTTGTTTTGCCTCACGTGCACCTTTATGATCTACATGGTGGAATTGGCCATCTTCTTCTGAAGAGTGACCATCGTATGGTTTTCCATATGCGACTCTTCCAAGCCCGTGTGTAAGACCATCTCCTACTGCTGCAGCCGCCACTGCCGCCGCTCCAATTGCAGAAGCCAGTCCTTGAGCGTTGTCCAGTATGGGCGCGGCGACTTCTTCTTCGCACGTTGTTGGTGGTAAGTCGACCGTTGGTGTTGCCATCCTTCTAAATCTCGAGTCGCGCTGTGTAGTGTGTAGTTGGGAATTCTGGGGTGCAGCCACTGACAGCTGATTGAAGGCCTTCCGATCGGTTATCTATCGCCTGCGCTTGTTAATTCTCCAAAAAGACAATAAAAAACTTTTGCAACCTGAATATCTCAGCCATAGGGACACAGCAATCCGTTAGGTGGTTTCGTGCATCAAATTGCGAAGATTCGAGAGCAGAGCGAAGTCAGCAAAAACATATGTTCCTATTCAGCTTGCACTGCTTCTTCTATAAACCTCACTTTAAAACGAAGGTATGGATGGCCCCTACCGATCGAGACCTCTTTAGCAGGCGGCTGGCCGGACCGGGGCTCTACTGAGAACATCTCACCTGTCGCTCCGGAGGATACTCTGTGATGTCCCCATGGAGGAGTAGAGGGTCCTCGACCGAGGGGCCCTGCGTAACGGCGCAACGGCCGACGTGGATGGGATCTCAAAAGCACGTTTCGGCCCTGTCATCCGTCGAACCACCCACTTCACGCTCAACGCTCCGTCCCGAAACCCCGGTCATACCCCATACTTTACCTTTTAGGGCAGCTGATGGATGCACGGCTCTGCGGGCCATAACCCGTCTAGATGGATACCAGTGCACCCGCCGAGAAAAGTCAGATAACAGAATGAGTTGCGCGAAGGGTTAATCAGCTGGCCACATGAGAGCCAACGGAATACAATATGCATAATAATAACGCGCAATGCTATATCGATCTTCTGGCATCTCGCCACAGCTTATATCACCTTATCTCAACCGCGGAGGACACATCCAAGATTCAATGTCCTGCATATAGACCTCGGAATCCCCGATTGGTGCTGGCATATCGCCGCATATCGAACTTTCGTTTCATAATGGAAATATTATCTAATCCCCCGAGCCTTATGAGACATATGGAACTGAGCGATCCGGGAGGTTTAGTGGTGGAAAGTTGCCGGCCCGTTGTGCCTGTTTTACTGAGCCGTCGCGGCAAAATATAAAGTGGTCAAGAAGCTGGGCAAAAGGCCACGTCGGGGAAATACGACCCGACACCAGACCAAGCAACTGGAAGAATAACGGCAACTCGGGCCACGAACCCCCGAGAGTTTGTATGTATTTGGGAAACGAACTTCAAAATTTCCTAACTACCCAAGGTATGTCATACTCGCTGCGATAATGCAATCATACGCTAATCATTTAATCATACAGGTATCCAAAAACAGTGATTTTCTACAAGTGACCCCCACTCAAAGATATTCGAAATATGGTCCGAATACTGCTTACAGTCGGGAGTGCTTAGGCTTCCAGCCCTCCTCTTGGGCAATGAGCTCGGCAGCTCGCTCACCAACAGCGAGCACGGTCACCATAGGGTTGATGGTTGGCATCTCAGGGAAGATACCAGCATCAACAATGCGGAGCTTACCGATGCCACGAACCTTGAGCTCGGGGTCGACAACAGCCATCTCATCACGCTCAACGTCACCCATCTTAGTGGTGCCGGCAGGATGGTAGACAGTGTGGGCGACTCGGCGAGCATACTCGCTGATCTCCTCGTCGGTTTGGATCTTAGGACCAGGGGCAACTTCCGCCTTGAGCCAGTCCTTGAAGGGGCTTTGCTGAGCAATCTTTCGAGCGGCCTTGATACCGTGGACAAGGGTGGCGGCGTCATAGCCCTCGGGATCGGTGAAGTAACGGAAATCAAGAGCAGGCTTGACGGTAGGGTCGGCTGAAGTCAAGTAGATGCGACCACGGGAGCGAGGGCGGGGAATGTTAGGTGTCATACAGAAGGCGTAACCATCCTTGATGATAGGATAACCCAAACGCTCGGTGTTGAGGTGGAATGGGATCTGGTAGCAGTGCATCATGACATCAGCAGCGTCGCCGTCGTTGCCAGCAGCATTCTTGGGCTCGCGTCGGAGGAAAATACCGGCATCGGAATCCATGGTGGTCTGGTTAGCAGGGACGGGCTTGTTGAGCTCCCACATGATAATGGTCTCAGGGTGGTCTAGGAGGTTCTCTCCAACACCTGGAATGTTCTTGACAACGGGGATCTTGAGGTCCTCGAGCTGGGCCTTGGGACCGATACCAGAGTGGAGGAGAAGTCTGGGGGTATCGACAGCACCAGCAGACAAGATGATTTCCTTACGGGCATTGAGGGTATGCTTCTCTCCGGACTTCAGAGTGACATTGATGCCGGTGGCCACGTCGTTCTCGACAATGACCTTTGAGACATGAGCCTCAGTGAGAACAGTCAAGTTGGGTCGTCGCTCATCGCCGCGAAGAATGGGGTGGATATAAGCGACGGAGGCACTGCTGCGGTGGCCAGTATCGGGGTTATAAGAGACAGAGAAGAAGCCAGCACCCTGGGTCAACTGTCCCTTCTCGGAGATCTCGTGGTTGAAGTCGTGGATGATGGGAATGCCCATGGCCTCGGAGCAGGACTTGACCCAGTCCTTGGTGAGCTGGTTACGGTGACGGGGGTGAACGGGGTTCAGCTGATTGCGCAGGTTATCAACGTTACGCATAACAGTCTCGAAGTCCCAGCCCTTGCAGCCCTTTGCGACCCAACGATCCATGTCGTGGCGGAAAGGGCGGAAGGAGATGAGAGTGTTGTGAGAGGAGCATCCGCCGAGAACCTTGGCACGCGAGTGTCGGATGTGGCTGTTGCCATTGGGCTGCTCAGTTGTGGGATAATCGTAGTCGAGATCACCACCAAGGAGAGACAGCCACTCACGAAGGTTCAGGACATTGTTGAGGCCGAAGTCTGAAGGGCCAGCCTCAATCATGAGAACCTTGCGCTCAGGAAGGTAGGATGAAAGGCGAGAAGCCAGAACACATCCAGCAGTGCCACCACCTACGATGATATAGTCGTAGGCAGAGCTGGCAGAAGCAGGAAGGTGCTCGGTAGTCATTTTGAACTTTTGATGATAGAATTGAATGAGAGGGCAGTTGAGCAAGAGATTCAGTGAAGGTATGGGTTTCTCGCAAGATATCTCAGTCAAATTGGCTCAGGGGGTATCAATGAATGTTGATGAAGAGGAACTGAGGGAGTAGAAGAAGCGACTTGAATTCCAGGAGATTCGGGAGCTCTTGTACTCGAGCATCGAGGCGATCAAGATCTTTTTGAAATGGACGGACATCAGCTCAAAGTGGGTCCTGGATCAAGGAAGGGTCCTTGGAAGCATCGTACAGTGCGGATGAATTCACCTTACTGGCGTCCAGCCTGGACTTGATGTAGTGTTCTGACTGCTCTAAGTACCCTCTAGTGGCCAATGCAGAATTCTGATTGGCCATTTTTGCCAACACTCAACAAGGCTGGTGGGTGGATCAAACTCCAAGACGGGCGGCGGCGGCCAGAGTTAACCCAGGCAGAGGGCTGGTTCAAGCATCCAGCAAGCCACAAGCCTAGCAACAGCGGGGGCCTTGGCGGGGATTTGAACGGCAAAAAGCCTTCACCGACTCCGGGAATCTTTTTTCGGTGTTACCGAAGTCAGAGATATTGAAGCCAGTGATTCGAACATGCATGACGTTGGCGGCATCGCTATCAGTGAGATGGTTGATATCTCTTTGTAGATAATGAATTGGCAGGATAGCTAGGATCACAAGGTTTCGCCAGGGGCCACGCTCCGTGAAAAGACGCAAATTCTCAGCAAGAACATGTGGGCAATCAATTCGCTGTGACTGGGAGTTATCTGCGGTGTCCCTGCTTCATTTTACTTCATGCTACTAACACATGCAAAGAAACGACACATTTGCTTCCCCTGGCTGGCCGCTGCAACCGCAGGAAGAGCGTTGGTTGACGCGGCGACTGTTAGATAATGCTTCGGTGTTGAACGGTGGTTGTGGGGCCGTCTGACGGCGAAAAGATGGAGTTGAAAAAGCTCCACTGGCCGGATCCGGCTCCAAGAAGCCTCCGACAGAAACACTGTACTCAAATTTGAGTGTGAAGGTAGTCATTATGGTGAGTTCCATTGGTATGTCCGATGTCGAGATCAGCAATTATTCAATAAATCGACTCCCTGTTTCGAGCTCTAAAGCCCTTGTCTCGACGGCGATAAGAAAGTTGGTAATATTGCAGGCTGGCTGGTATATCTGGCGCTTCTTGATTACGAAACTTAGAACACGGCAACACGGCGCAGGGTCGCCGTTCTCCGCAAGAACGGGATATGTCGAGTGTTGAGTTGGTGTGTAGGATTATAGGATTCCTGATGTACAGGAAATACCTGTTCGGGATTCGCGTCGTGTGTTATCACATTCACGTCGTCCGCACCGCATTGGAGAATCTGCAGGGACTGTGTCTTGCACTGCTAAAACACCATATTGCCATGTGCCGTGGAGGATGCCAAGTTCGAAATGTTGCTTAGCATACTGATCAGGTAAAGCGTGGTTGGGGTACCTGGCCGTCAGATCGATAATCTCCAAGATCGATTTTTGAGCTGCGGTAATTGGATAGCGCGCCCCCACTGAATTTGGTAAATCCCTACTTTTTTTGCTTTTTTTGTTTTCATTTTTCTTTCTGCCGCTAGAAGTTGCTTCATTTTCAAAACAATTAAGAAGCTGCCGGACTGATCAGTTAACTCCTCGTGTCAGAAATAGTATTGTGGTCTTTCAAGTACCATCAGTTGTTCATCATCAAAGATCAAGTGTACCTCGGGCTGGATCAGAGCTCCAAGAGCAGTAGGCAGGTGGACAGCTCGAAGCTGAGCAATGACGTTGACATGTCCCACTCTTGTGCTTCCACTCGCCTAGAAATCAGCCACTCATGCTTGGCGTTTTTCGGCACCGTCAAGATTGGCTTAGACCTGAGGACTGGGCGCGATGCAAGGCTGCCCACCAAGAAAACTGGACTTTTTTTGCAGGGACTTGCACCAGAAACTGTTGGTTACAATTTTGTCTATCCGAGACGGGGCTGGTGGGTCCGGCGCTTCCAAGCCTTCCGAGCTGTTATTCATCTGCCCGCAAAGTACAGTGGCAGAATCATGGACAACCTATCAAATATTGCAAAACAACCCGTTTTTTCTTCCTCACGTTCATTATCTTTTGCTCAGTGCAAAGTGGCCTGATATGATATTTTTGCGGCTTTATTCTAACAGTCCAGAGCCGCAACTCTCCGCGTTAATGCAACACTGCAGCGTTCAGGATGCTATCACAATGGTCTCGATAACACTACCTAATGAATCTATTGTACACACTGCTTCTTACAACTGACTATCCGCGTCTCTTGAGATTTGCTCGAGTCATGCTGGATGTAATCCTCCCCCAGGTCTGCTGATCTCACCACGTCACAGACAGGGCTTCACAAACGAAAATCGCTATCAGTTCAGTTCGAGACTTATCTCGGGATGACCATAGCTTGGTAATTTAGGTTTGCTCTCGAGTTGCTTGCCCTCTAACGTTCAATAGAAGTTGGCTGCATGGCTGATTAGTGCTTTGGCCGGGTTCTTAGTGGTTGCTCAACCAGAATCTAGGGACATACTGTGACGGCACAGTATTGCTTGGCCCCACGTCATTGTATCTTGCTAGAAGAGGAAGGTACACGGCATCAGTCAATAGTGGGGCAATTGCCATCATATCAACGATAGTACTTCATGTATCCTCACAAGCTTTATTATCCTACTTACATCGGCCGTCGCCAACCCCCCACATGTAACCCAACAGAGCATTTTTCCAAACAATCAATCCTGAACACATTCTATCTTGCTGTAGTTGCTTTGTTCAATCTCTCTCACCCAACCGTGCTGCTTGCTCTTTGTCTCTCATCTTGGCCACAATGACTTTCACATCTGAGATTCACACCTTTCACTCGGGTCGCCCGCAGCCCGAGTCCTCCTCAAAGACAAACACCTTTGTATCTGTCGACCCAAGCAATGCAAAGCCGCTTGCTACTATTTTCACTACCACACAAGACCAGCTCAATGAGACCATCGCAGCTGCTAAAGCCGCTTTTCCAACATGGTCCCAAACACCAGCACCTCGCCGAGCTGCCATCCTACTCAAGGCCGCCGCTATTCTTCGCGAGCGCAACGATGACCTTGCGCTGACCGAGACCCTTGATACTGGCAAGCCTTGGTCCGAAACTTCAACTGTTGATGTCGCAACTGGAGCCGACGTTCTCGAGTATTACGCACATATTGCTGCTGGCAGCTTCCCTGGTCAAAACACTCGCCTTCGTGCTGATGCTTTTGTTCTCACTACCCATGAGCCTTTGGGCGTTTGTGCCGGTATTGGCGCATGGAACTACCCCATCCAGATTGCTCTTTGGAAGTCAGCTCCATGCTTGGCTGCTGGCAACTGTATGGTGTATAAGCCTAGCGAAGTCACACCTCTGCATGCCCAGACACTCGCTCAGATCTACATTGAGGCTGGCGTCCCACCTGGAGTTTTCAATGTTGTCTACGGTGATGGTGTCGCCGTTGGAGCCCCTCTTGTTGCCCATAGCGATATTGCCAAGGTGAGCTTCACTGGCCAAGTCAGCACAGGTAGCAAAGTTGCCAGTCAAGCTGTCAAGGATATGAAGGGTGTCACCATGGAACTTGGCGGCAAGAGCCCGCTTGTTATCCTCCCTGATGCGGATGTCGAGGACGCAGCCGACACTGCCATGGTTGCCAACTTCTTTTCCACTGGACAGGTATGTACCAACGGTACGCGTGTCTTTGTTCCAGACACTCTCTTGAGCCAGGTCGAGCAAGCAATTGTCAAGCGTTGCCGCGAGGGAATTCGCATGGGTCTCCCTCAGAATGGTGACACTAACTTTGGTCCCATGGTCAGCGCCGCACAGCAAGAGAAGGTCAAGATGTATATCCAACATGGACGCACAGTGGATAAGGCGAAGGTTCTTTATGATGGCTCCGAAGACCCTCATATGGCACAGCCAACCTCCGATGGTTTTTGGGTTCACCCTGTTGTCTTCACCAACTGCACAGACAACATGCGCATTGCGAGAGAAGAGATCTTTGGCCCAGTTATGTGCATTATGCCATATAAGACTCAAGGACGTTCTCATGACGAATGGGTGTCAGAGCTAATTGCCCGAGCCAACGATACCCCCATGGGACTCGCTGCAGGTGTCGTGTCATCAGATGTTGGACTGGCACATGAGGTGGTGCAGAAGCTTGACGCTGGAATTACCTGGATCAACACATGGGGCGAGTCACCGGCTGAGATGCCTGTAGGCGGCTGGAAGATGAGCGGGATTGGTCTGGAAAACGGCCATGAGGGTATTTCTGCATATATGAGGACTAAAAGCACTTTAGTGCAGCTTGGTAAGGGTGCTTGTAAGGGTGTTTTTTCTAAATTGTAAGGAAAATAAAAATAAATAAAGATTTAATAATTTAATTTAATTTAAATTTTTTTTAATATTACTATTTAAAAAAAGAGTTAATTATTTTTTTTTTTATTTAGCTTTTATTACACTAGCCCTGCCTAGAGCTTATCTAATAAGCCTAATAAGATAAGTTGCGACCGATTTAAGCCTAACTCTTATAGCTAAGGGATTTCCTAAGAGAGGGGAATTTCCCTCCTTTAAGCTTTAGTGAAATACAATACCATTAAACCCACCTAGCTTTCCTATTTAGGAACCACTATAACACTAAGGCAAGCCTATTAGATCCCTAACTGTTATATCTATAGGGGCAGCTAGAAGGCCCTAGCTTGAGACTTCTTACTAGAAATAACCCTAATTAATAGCTTCATTTTACAGCTTAAAGGGCAGCTATAGTAAAAGCCTATAAAGGCACAAGCTAACTAGCAGTAATATATTATAGATAGCCTTATTGCTAAGTATTAATCTAACAGTTAGTTAAGGTAGAGATTTTATACTAAAGATAAATTTATATCTATAATGTAGTATAATTAGGTCTAAAATAAAAACCCCTTGCCTTATAAAGCTTATAAAGAAATACAGGTTAGAAAGGGTTAGCTGCAGCCCTTATATGCTAATACAAATAATAGGAATAAGGGCAAAAGGGTTCAGTCACAGTACGGCTATTAGGAGTGCAAAGTACCCCTATGTAGATCCGGGAATTATTAGGACTTCTATTACCGCATAAATTAGGTAGGGCTGAATGTACCTTTCATTTAATATCCTCTGGTTGGCTAGACCCCCCTGTCCGGTACGCAAGTGTAGGCTTATGACAAAGAGATAAAAATGATATTCTTTTCAATCTACAGGTACAAGGAGGCAGCCCTTATTTTAGATACACGCGAACTCGTTCATTATCCACTACATTTACCTCCAAATGTAGGCGGAAGGTCCAGGTCGAGAGTGCTGGGTCATTTGATCCTGATGTGAGCTGACAGCGAGGTATCAGGGGTCAGGGACTTCGAGGTCATCTGAACATCTGTATGAGAAGGCGAAGGCAAACAATGGCCAAGTGGGCTGCTGCCGAACTCTCCTGCAGCAAGAACAGGCTCTGAGTCTTGGACGGTGATGTTTGCTGGAAGGGGGCCATGGCTGGAAAGGACGGGCTGAGAAGATACGTATGATTACATGATCCGCCCTACGCTTCCTGAGTTGGGTTGAAATGCCTCATCGGCAGGCCTACCCACCAGTCTGGATGCATCTTCCTTGTTGACAGAGTGAGACCCAGCCAGGTGAACCAGGAAATGCAGACCACGAGCGAAAGGTCACTATGATTCTTGACTTTCTCTATAAGGTGATCCATGGTTATGGGGAAAGAGGCCGAGGGCAACTCTGCTGCCTGGGAAGTAGTCGACCCTTAGTCTCCTTGCGCGTTATCCGAAGCGCGCCCCAGGGCATCCTCGCCGAGCAACCTGCCGACGGAGCCCAAGGCGCTGACACACATGTAAGTGACGAGCGCAGGCGCTCCAGTCGGAGTAACATGACCAGCCTAGAGCGCGGGCACGGCGCCGAGGGGTCGGACCTGCAGTAACATTGAATCCTGGATGGAGAGGCTGCTGTCAGCGGCCTTGCGCCTCTTCGGTGTAGCTGGTCAAAATCAGGCCCTGACAGTTTGGCATTCAGAAAGCTCATGTTTCTCCTCGGTCTCGGCGCCGAAGGCCGAGTCTAGCATGCCGCGGAGGATGACGGATATGGACTGATGGAGGTCGATACCGTGATGCGGCGTTCACCACAACCTACTAGCCTGGTTTACCACCTAATCAGGCACACCATGCATTACCCCGCGAATTGCCCCTTTCTGTTGACAGGGGATCAAGAGAGTCGGGTATCGTTTTGATGCCGGGGTTCTACCCCAGAGTAATGTCGGTGATGAGCCATTGCGGGGCTATATGTAACTTCACAACCCATCACCATATGTTGGGGTTCAGTCGGCCCGGTTAGAATGCACGAGAGTCCAAATATGGGCATCATCTTGCAATACTTTTGGGTTAGTTCCTGGGCAGGTAGGCAATATTCTATGTCATAAAAATCACCCCCAAAGATGTACTGCGATCTGAAGCCAAGTGCCGTGTTGAGGTCCTCCGCTCCAATCCTTGGAGATGCTAGTCATTCCACGAACCAGATCAATGACCAGATGTGAGTTCAACACAGAATCCCTCCAACCGGCCTGAAGGAAACAAGACTATCGCCTCTATAGTACCACCGATTCGTTGGATAAACATTGCCGATTATACCCTCCACCACGGCCAATGCCCTATTTCAGAATCCTCAATGCGCCAATGAAGAATCACGAGAAGCCTCTTCGGACCGAACCAACGATATCATGTGATGCGGGGTGCATAACGAGAGATGAGCGATACGGATAGAGGGTATCTTTTGTCTTCAAGAGAAAGATAAATAGCCAGCCAGCTCCGCGTTATCAACAGTCAACTCCATCTACAACAACGCTACACAACAACACTAACTAACCGACTTGGCCATCCATCGCCTGTTTTGAAAATGTTGAACACAGCTTTCCTCGCCTCTCTTTTCCTCATCCCATTGGCCATCGGCGCTCCGGCCGTTGACATCGAGGAGCGCCAAGCGCCATGTCAAAATGTGCACATCTTCTTGGCTCGTGGCACTGACGAGCCTTATCCGGGTCGCCAAAGCTCCCTTGCCTCGGCCATTTGCAGTGGCTTGCCTAGCTGTGGCTACGAGAACATCAATTACCCGGCTAATTTCAATACATACTGCACTTCGATATACGCTGGGATCACCGGCGGTCTGTCACAGATCACGGCATATGCGAATCGATGCCCTAATTCCAAAATAGTCCTGAGCGGCTATTCGCAGGGTGCTCAGCTCATTGGCGACATCCTTGGTGGCGGCGGCGGGCAGAGCTTGGGATGTACCCAGCAGTCCAACTCTGCGTTGAATCCTGCGACTTCGCCTGGCAATAAGAGTAAATCCTTCTCCTTAATTCGTCTGGCGATAATGGTGTTCAGGCTCGAATGGCTAATCTCACCTGCATAGTTGCTGCTGCGCTGTTCTTTGGCGATCCTCGCCACGCTGCCAATCAGGCCTACAACACTGGTACCGGTGCTTCAAGGAACGGCGTAAGCAAATCAATGTGTCCTAGCAACGCCCGACAAAGAGTTGACATTGCCCCTTTAACAGATAAACCCTCGGAATGGTGCTCAACTGACCTCGCTGAACCGCTTTTCCAACAAAATCCGATCCTGGTGTTTGGCAGGCGATAATGTGTGCGCGCGGGGTACTGATCCAAACGCCCACACCTCCTACTTTAATGTGTTCTCTCAGGAGGCAGGTGCTTGGGTCAAGACTAAGGTCTAAGGGTTCTCTGGTTTCTTGAAGTTTATGGCTGCTCCGCTACTCCCATGCTACGAAACCCACAAATTGTCTGTATAGCATGGGACTCGGCGTTACTTTTGCAGCAAATTAATCCGAGAACAGTTGGTTTGCCTGAACGAGTACTTTAACATATGACGCCTAGTTAGTCTGTTTCCAATTTACACCCTTGAGCCAATTACTGCTCGTGAGTCTGCGAGTTGTGCGTATGAGCGGGTATGGCCGAGTACTACCTGACCCCGTTACATACTCATCTTGGTCATGCAAAGCGCGGCAGCAACTGAGCTTGAAGTTCATTTTTATGCTGTAGAACTAATAAACCCCATTTGTACGATTTCATCTGGAGGATGATAATTGACCCTAGTCCATCCAAGTAGCCTCATATGGTGTAGCATTATCGGGATAATGCAATGATGCAACCAACTCCAGGGTAAGGTTGCTGGGGTCCAACCAACTATAAACATCCATCCCTCGGATGTATCGCTGAGATACATGTAGTCGGTCAACCCTGATGGGTCAGAATTTGTTTCGTCTTCCCAGGCGGCGACTCTTAGACCACCTGCTGAACCAAGGGTTACAGGAGCCTCATAAAAGGAAACAGCCTCTTCGCAATCCAGATAGCCCTGATCATGGAGCTGTCGAGCAAACATATCAGCAAATGGGTTAGACGGCAAAGGCTAACGCGTCTGACTATGCTCAGTAATCTATAAATGAATACTTCTAGGCTGGATATTCTCAAGAATCATATGGAGCTAATCGTGAGCGACACGGACATTCTTAAAATCTACTGGGCAAAGATTAGCTTTTGAATATTCACTTTATTCTTTATGATTCAGCGTCCATAACGTCTGAGTCGGAGGAGGAGATTGCTAACTTTTAGTCACTGAGACGGATTTCAGCCAACTGTTTTCAGGATTCAGGTGCGTTCACAAGCGTTTGACTTCCGTAAGCCCTAATGCTGAGATAATGATTACCCATTCTCTTATATTATATGAGCCCGGTACATCGAAGTACTTTGAAAGATACCGGTCGCAAGGCGTAATCTGCGAGGTCAGTGAAGCTGAGTTGTTCTTCGGTATCTGGACCATTCATAATATGTCACAACAATTGATTGAGCAAGAGATATCAAGTTGAGGGTGAAAGCGCGCCAAGTCATCATCATTTAACTGTATAAACCGTTCGCCGACTGGAGGACAGCCCAGACGTCCATCATTTCCTTTTCTGTTTTCCCAAATGCCAAGCAATCCCCCGGCGAACCAGCTCATCACTCATCATCATAGTCATCAACGTCATCGTGGTCATCCTCATCATCAGAGATGACGTCCATCTTGCCCTCGCCCTTCCCAAAGACCTCCTTCTTGGCCTTGGCCCGGCTGACCGCCTTCGTCTTGCCAGGAGACTTAGTCTTGCCCTTTTTCGCTCCATCTACTGGACTGGGGTCGGGTTCGACGTTGTCGACAAGGTCGACCAGTGCGAAGGAGCGCAGCAGAAGACCAATACTTGGGGTTACGGATAGCCTCAGCCTCAATGTCGAGCAAGCTCATGTCCTGCCTCAGCACCCTCTCAGATGAGAGATGCATGTCGGATAGGAACTGCCAAAGACCAAGAACGCATGCACATCAACGGCTCATCTATCCCAACTCTCATCCTCATCATCGTCGCTAAACATGGACCCTCCACAAGATCCACCTCTGCCACGACAGCCAGCGTTGCTCTCACCCGAGATGTTGGCACAGATCCAAGCCTCAACGACAGAGATAATAGCCTCAGCCTTCGACCGCTCCGATGAAAGAGCACGAGAGAGTCACGATGACAGAACACAAAACAGACAGATCACCCCAGACGCCCAACCCAGAGCACAACCGTTGAGGACACAGGAGGTCGGTTTCTACAACCCCGACAGATACACCGCCAACTGGGAGGTGATGATCGCCGACGGCAAGGCAACGACGTCTTTCTGCATTTACGCCTTCACGGATCGCCTCAGACACTTGGCCCAAGTCCGTGGCGATGACGCAGTTAAGGAGGTCTAGACACAATGCGTCCAAGGACAAGCGATGATCTGGCACTGCCAAATCCTCTCCGCAGACGACAAGGCTATCATGCAACACGGGACCGTTGACACGATGACAGAGCGTCTCATCGAGCAATTCAAACCACCATACTCAGAAACTCTCGCTCGAATGAAACGGGCACGTTTCGGCATACAAGACATCAACTCCAGACACAGCATCCAGTTATTCACACAACAACTCGCTCGCGATGCCAAGGCGTGCGACATTAATCGACAAGGACAACTCCAAGCGGCATATCAGGCCTTTGACGGCACCATCCAAAGTCTCCTCACCGAACCCGACGAGTTCACCACGATTGACTCCTACATGAACCAGATTCGCTCGCGGGAATTAGCGATGAGGAAGATAGCACAGGAACATCGATCCAATGCAGCCCGGAGAAACCCTCCACCACGATGGTCACCGGCTCAGCAAGCTTCACCACAGTTTCTCTCTCGACCACCATCCCAACTACAGCGGCCTCAGAGGCAGCAGTATAACAGTCGATACAGCTATCAGAACCGAGGAGGATACCAGTATCAAAACAATCAGAACTTCAACGATAACCAGCCTCGATAGAACTTCCAGCCCCAACAGCAGAGATTCCAGAGCTAGGGGCGGGGAGCACGAAGAGGAGCGAACCGAAGGAACCGATTCTTCTCCGGGGATGGATGCGGCCAGAAGCAAGGCTGGAAGGGTAATGGGAATTACAACCGGAACTCAAACGGTGAAAACTCCAATACACAAGCTCCACCAGCACAGTGACAGAACCCCAACTCAATCTCATTCAACCAGGCGTTGCCGGCGATGGGGCAGAACACAAACTACAACGAGCCACAGCAACGCCCCGTCGCGGTGAACTTCGCAGACACAGAAGAGCAGGACACCTACGCCTGGTATCAGAACGATGATTACTACCAGGACGACGGAATCAACACTGGGCCGGATGGCGGGATCAACACCACAGTATCCCCAACCTCGAACTTCTTCTACCCTGGTCGTACGCAGTTTCATGCGGGTCGAGAAAATCAGACCTCAACTCATTTTCTTGATGCCGGAGGGCTTCAATGAAGCTATCGAGCATCTCATTAAGGTTTCCATCGACATCCGAGGCAATGAGCCCAGATGGGTATTGTGAAGAGCCGGCGCGTGAGCGCACCGGGTGTGTCTTTGAATATCCCCGAACATGGCATGTTGGCGTTGAAGGGCCCATCGGCAAGGGCCTCAAAGAACCAGTGTCCTGCTTGAGCCAGGCTTCCCAAATAGGAGCGCTCGTGGAAGGCATCAAGCTCGCCATTATTCTTGCGTATGGCAAGATCGGACTAATCGCCCTGGCTCATACGGAACTCCCCCTTCAGACGGGCTCTGTAGGGACGAACGCAAGGAGGCCGTCGCCTAGGTCGCCGCAAACGATCATCCACATCTTGCCGCTGCGGAAGCACCTGACAACGTCCTTCTCGGCGAGAACCCTGTCGATATAAACCCCATTCCGTTTGGCGTTATCGACCATCACCTTCTTCGCATCCGGGTTCAGCTGAGGGGTGTCGTAATTTTGTTGCGGTACTTGCGGAAGGTATCGCTCTTGGCCAGCGTGTTGTTGCCCAGCTGAAAGTACTAGTAGTTGCTGTGACGTGACCGCATGCCGTCGAGGGTCCCCTGCCTGCCCAGCCGGAGGGAGTAGATGCTCGCCTGGAAGCATTTGGTGTTCTGGCCATCTGCCCCCTTCGGCGGCGGCCTCCTCGGGACCTTGTTGATGTCCTTGGCCATGAACAGCAGCTCTGTGAACTCCTGCAGCGCGCTGTAGCTTAGGATGTAGGAGGAGCGACGAGAAAGGGAGCTGATGTTGATGACGAATTCTCCCTGCTGCTAAACGAGCGCCAGCTGGTCTGTAGGGGATTCGTTGGAGGGGACCGTATCGGGTTCGTCGCCGTCCGTGCCTTTTCGTCTGTGGGGGATTCGTCATCGTCATCGGGGGTTCCATTCCGGCTGGCCACGCTGCCAGCTGGGCGGATGATGCTGCGGCGGCTTCTGAGAACTGGCTTGTGGTTAAGGCTCGACGGAAGCAGCTTCCGCTTCTTCTACGGAGCAGGATTGGCGTCTTGTCGGAGAGGCATCTTGCGACAGGCGTTGGTGCGATCGGGCAGTTTCCAGGCCTCTGTGAAAGGTCGGCGCTTGACCAACCGAGATCCCTCCTCCAGCACCGTGGGCCCAATGCCCGCATTCGGGACAGACCGGCCAGCCTAGCATTTTCTCTGTATAATCCTCATCACTCATTTGGAAGTTGAGGGACGAGGCGACTGACGGGGACCAGCTGACAACCATATGGCAATCACCAGGCTGCGTGACTATGAGCTCGTCAGGGCCTTGCACGTGGATCGCGTACCGGATCGCCGCGCGGCAGAGCTCGTCGGACGTGACAATGATGCAAAGGTGCCTCATGAAACTCTGCGCAGAGCTCGTCCTTGATGTGCTGCTTGCCAAAGATATCCCTAATGGGGTCTTCAAACTTGCCGCAGTGGTCTGCGTGTATGGCGAGCCAGATCCTGTAGCCATAGATGCCATAGCAAATCGAATAAAGGTTAAATTTCTCTTGGTGGAAAGGGGTACATGCGAACCTATCTCCGATGTGTTGATACACGTACTCCCGGGTCTTAAACATGGCCGAGCCGGGATACGGGCGGTTCGGGCCCAGCAGTACAGAGGGGCCGCTGCCACTGAAGGCTGCGATGGCCTTGCCGTGGTTGGTGGCGTCAGGCGTCGTCAGAGAGTTCAAGAACTCCTCTGCCTCCTGCTCAGTCGGTTGAGTAGCCGGCTCAGAGAGCGGCAAGATGAACTCGGCGGTCTCATCTTGGGTAGGTACAGGCTTGACGTATGCAAACGTATTATGGTCTTTAATCGGCTTATATTCGATGGCGTGAATGACGTATATGTCGTCCATAAGTCGGTCGGGCTTAACGCAGGACGCGATCGTCGCAGAGTCACGTTGTTCGGGAGTCAAAGTGCCTTTGCCGCTGAATGCCGGGTTCTGAACCAGTTTTCAGATGGTTTCGGACATAAAGCGACCGGCCTGGCCCGGCGTTATGTGGAAATTGTGTTGCTGTTGTGCTGCTTCAGTCTGGACGGTTGCGCGGTGGTTAGCCTAAGTCTTGTACGACGCACAGTCGGGCGGGGATCTTACCTGTTCCTCTTGCCTTGTAAGCTTGGCCAGCTCCTCTAGATATCATTGTAGACCGGCAGATACTGGGACGGGGGTGGTGTTGCGGCCATATTGAGGGCGACAAGGCTAAGGGATGCGTTATTCGCGCCAGTGCATAAAAAGCAGGGCAGGTGCTGTGGTAATGGTGGGAGGTTGTTGAAGAAGTGTCGTTGTGATTGAGGAAAATGGGGAGGAGATGCTCTGCAGAGGTGGGGCTGCTTATGTCATTGAATTTTCCCTCGGGGCATTGGCTGGTGGAGCTTGCGTAGAGCGCCACAGGCGCAAGCCACAAAATTCTACGCCTCAGCATCTCGTTTCAGTGGTATGATAACAGCTAATTCACGTGCTCAACCAGATCGCGTCACCTACCTGACCCCACCACTTCTTCTCAAGACCTCTTTCTGCAATGCATCAAACAACATCTCTTCCACCTCGACTTCACACTAGCCAGCTACTAATGCTACCCTGCTGATTTTCACAACCAAACATTATTCCTCTTCTTTCAGCAATCCACCTGCGCCGACCGACATCACAAAGCGCGAGTACCCTGTCCTCCGACGTCATATCGCCTCGGCTGCGCTCTTGCTAATATTATCCTCCTGCAGGCATCTCGAAATAAAAAACCTCTGTTCAATACGATCTACCTGTGACGATACCTCGAAACGAAAGACCTTTCCTCCGATACCCAAAAGCGAGATCTCCCCTCCTAGGTCACCTCGTCTCGACAGCGCCGTTGCCTACATCATCATGGCCGGATCCGGTACTGGCAACTGTTAGTCGCAGCCCATCGACCTTACATCCGATACCACCGACCCAACATCCAGCAATCCGGCCCAGCTGACGCTGGCCTTGCCCCATGATGCTGGCGTTAACAACCAGGTCGGAGACGCTGTGACGGGCCCAGGGGGCACTACCAAGCTTCCTTGGTATGTTGTTATTACCTGCGATCGCGACGCTGATGGACTTGCGGCCATTTTTTACCTGATGCATCGTCGGAGACATGATATGGAGCACCGAGAGGGTTCATGGTGGATACCCTATGGCACAGAGGAAGAGTGTCGAGCTGCATTGTGCGAGGCTTGCCCAAGCGTTCTAAGGGAGCCGTTTAAGAAGTGAGTTCTTTCTTATTCATTTCAGTGCGTGATTGATGAATGGCTGATGCAGTGTTTAGGGTGGCGATAGTCAACCCGAAACGAGAAGTGGTTGCGGTGGTTTTCGAGGTTTTCGAGTCCAAGGAAGCTGGCCCCGCTGCAGAGGAGCAACGTGCCGATGCAGATCTTTATGGAGGGTACTGAACAGGAGCGGACCGCACCTGGCCAGCACACCGCCGATGTGACCCGTCAGATAGTAGATATTGTCAAGCTCATCCGCCAGCAGGAGAGGGGGCTAATAGTGCAAAGCCGCACCAGTATCCTTCACCCAGAACCGCTACTGTAAAGGAGGGCCGGGCCTAGAGCAGCTGGATCGCTGCGGCTGCTGTTGGCAGGAAGGGTATGGGTTTGGCAGATTGATAGAATGGTAGCATCGTGACTCTATAACATAGAAATACAAGTCACATGTTCTACACCTCACTAGGGATGACCGCAGCAGCAGCATTAACCTGGAGGTGAAGCACATGCCTCCTAGCTTCATATTAAACACCAACGCTAAGAGACTGCTCCTATCTAACCAGACCAGACATAATCAGCTCACTCCTCCTGCCCTACGTCATCAACCAGCGCCACGATCAATCCCTGTCCTCGCCGAGTGGCCAGATATCCGCCCTTGCCTGAGGGAATCTCGAATGCTTATGGCATCAGAGGATCAGGGCGCTCGTTATGTCGGCTGAAGATGTGATCTTGAATGTTCGTTATGTCGGAGCAGAGGGGATCTCAAATGCTCATCGTGTCGGAGGATCGGGGCGCTTATGATGTTGGCTGGCGATGTGATCTCGTGAGCTTATGATGTTTATCATCCTTATCGGCTAGTCTGCGATAAGATAAGATAAATTGGTTTCTAGATAATTAAATGACGTTTCTGCTAGGGGTCCTATAGGGATAACTCTGCTGTGCTGATTGCACATGGAGGGACTGTAAGGGGGCTTGTATACTGTACCTTGTTCTGCTGCAGATTTATGCTGTATTTGTGGTTCCTAGTATCTTGAGGGATCAGCAAAGATCTGGCGGGGAGTTACTAGCAAGGGTACCTGTTGCTTGGTAAATCAGAGTAGAAATAATAAGAAATAAGATATTAAGTAGTTATATTCTCTATAGTAGCTATAAAATAGGATTTATATATATAAAAAATAAGTTAAAAATTTAGTAATAATCTTATTATTTTATTAAAGCTTTTTAAGCTTATAATAATTAATAAAGTCTATTTTATCTCTTGGAATATTAAAGTACCGGGTAGCTGTGCGGACTATCACGTAAGCATAAGGTGGCCCAAATGCCGGAATGGCTTTGGATAGTTAGGTTAGGATAGTTAAATAATAGGGATTAATATACTAAGTAAGGGTTAAGAGATATTATCTTTAGACTAAAATTAAAATAGAAAATAGTACTATAAGTCCCCTATTAGGCATATTATAATAAGAACCTTATTAGAATTATATCTATAACTTAATTAAGCTTAATAGAGATTTAGTATTATATTTAAAATAAAACTAAAGAGGATAAATCTTAATTAGAATTATAAAAATAGCTTACTTAAGAATATATATTAGTAAATCTCTATTTAATATAAAGACTAAATCCTATTTTAATTTTAATTTAGAGATAATATCTCTTAACTCTTACTTAGCGTATTAATCCCTATTATTTAACTGTCCTAACCTAACTGTCCCAAGCTATTCCGCCCTTACCCTGCACGTTCTCGCAAGTCGGGTATGTCTTTAGACTCCTATAGGTAGACCTGGTATTTAATATCTTACATATAGATTATAAAAGGCATTTTAAATAAAAGTAAAAAGTAGTAAAGTACTAGTTTGGAAGATAGCCCCTTTTATATAGCGTTTTAATATAATAATAAGTATAAGAGGACTCTTATTTATAATTTATAAACTGATACCTAGGGCGGTATATAAATCTGGGTTGTGGTTAATGTAATTTAATGTAGCTTTATATAGCTAATATGTTATATTCTATTAGGTTTTCCTATATATTTTACTATAAAACCTAGCTATCTAGTGAGTTTATTGCCTTCTCTAATTGGTTACCTTTATAATCTCATTATACTGGTGCTTATAGCTGCCTTTAACTTATATCCCTAACTCATTTTGCCTTAAGATATCTTATTGCAAAGCACTATCTTACTGCTTAGCTAGTACTAGTTTTAGTAGTGAAATTCCTTAAGCTGGGTTTTATTAATATTTTTATATAAACTTTTTTAATAATATTTCCTTTAGAAAGGTTATATAAAAGTTTAAAATAAACCCTATTAG